>NW_023612870.1:0-41532 GCF_013339725.1 Rhipicephalus microplus | reverse complement strand
TCTATCACCATAGAAATTATATGGACATTATAAACAAGGTCTCGTCTTATCACGCCAACACCTATTTCATCCCCATTTACAGCAGCGTAGAAAACCAGAAACTCTTATGGTTACGAGATCTGCTTTTGCTCTTTCTACTTCGATCTATCGCTCCCCTCTTCTCACTTTAGAGGATCAAGCTTACCTATAGCATGTCTCAGTGATTCAGCAATGTTGCACAGCACTTTTACAGTGATACCGCGCTCAGTCTCCTTTGTGATTCGTTCAGCTCAGTTTCACCGCCTAGTACCATCACGAAAAAAGCACCCTTTCTGTCATTTGTATCCAAACCTACAACATTCGAGGGTTGTGCGTTCAAATCCCACGGATAGAAAGGGTGATTTTTAGCTGCTTCATTTTCTTTTATTATAAGTGATCGAAAATCATTACAATGCAGTGAATAAACCACAAACAACGTTTCCTATATGCTTTGCCTAGGCTTAACTGTCCGTCGCTTTCAAACATAGTTACCGTGCATGAGTCACTCTCTTAGCCTTCCATTTGTGACGTTTCACCCCACAGTTTACTGCTCTTTAACTATTATCTTGGGATGTTTCCTGCCTACAGTCGCTATAAAAAAATAGTACATCTTATTGTAAACTGCGTGCACTGAGTGCGGACACTTTTTCTTATATTTCAACCTTATAGATGCGACGATATGAGTTAAATACTTACCACTTCCGCTAGAAACTACACACCTGTCTATGGTGTCCATCTTTTTGAAAGATAAGATGTTATTACAGACAAATAATACAATTGATTGATTATAAATTGGTTAATTGGTTAATTGATTGATTGATTGATTGATTGATTGATTGATTGATTGATTGATTGATTGATTGATTGATAGCGAGGTCGTCGTGTCTGCACACCTGATTACCCTGATTACCAGAAAGAGAAAAACGTACCATATAGACGCAAATATTTCGATATGCGTGGGTGGGATTGCTGAACTCCTTCTCAGAGAGTGCATAACGACGAGCGAAGGTGCAGAAAATGAACGTAAGGTGTTGGTAAACGCCGAATAGAAAGCACTAATGTGAAATGAGCCCCAACAACATCCTTGAACAACAACGACCATATATGCTTGTACGCATTATTCGGCCCGACTGGCCCTTTACGCGGTATAGTAAAGAATGCGCCCTTCCCGCGCTGATCACGACTACACATAGGCTGCGCCGGACACACCTCCGCGATGATCTCAACACTGTCTGAGAAAGATGTCGTTCCGTCGCCACGCCTTCCCGGCCTTGCCAAATACGACAGACGCCACGAAGTCCGATACTTTCCGTCCGAAAATCGCCCTGAGCAAGCGTCGCAGCAGTGTGCTTGCTGTGATGAGGAAGATTGGGTGGGAACGTAATGTCTGTGTAAATGAAAGGTGAGGCAGAGCGATCATCAAGCCCGAAAGACACCTCGATACATCTATCACCGATGGGAACTCGTTGCCTTCAAGTCTGTTGTCTCGTTTACGGGACGATGGTGACTTCAAGGTCCTGGAAAAACTCCCATGCAAGCGTTGCGTAAAGCAAAGAATCGCGATAAGACGTGTAATAATCAGGGGTGAAATCGCTAAAATAGAAGTTGGAGCGATTTTCGGAGCAGCCAATTTTTACTTTTGGTGCACTAAAATGCGAATTTGGAGCAGGTTCCGAAGAAAAAAACTTCCATTTTTCTTATTATGAAAGACCAAATTTGGAGCGGCATAAAAAAAAGAAGGCTTACATTTAAAAAAATAAAGTATGTACAAACCATTCAACATCACCTGAATCGTGCACAGTTTTACGTGAGCGCTGGTATTTCAATAAAAGTAGTATTTTGAACCACGCCACTGAGCAAACAGTGATAAAGTTTATCCACATTATCATTTGATACATCTTTCAAATATTTTTACTGCTGCTCTGCGAATTCCAGTGTGGATCTGTCATGCTGGCCACCTTGAAAATCAAAGTACTAGTGCAACTCAGAAGTATGGGTGGCAAAAAAAACGAAAAAAAAACGAAAAACTGGTGCACAGAGTTCAAATGATTGCACGTAACATTTTTAGAAGTCAGCAATCATACCAGTACTTACAGGTATGCGGCGAATACACGCAAGTGTAATTGAACAAAATGAGCATCGTCTCGCTACCATGGAGCCAACGTTACTGGATGGAGCCAGTTGGGAAACTGCATGGGCTCGCCACGGAAGCGGCGTGGCCGCTCACAGTCTCCCAAAACGCGGGGGCGCTGCGATCGCTTTGCGACCTGGTCATGTGACGAGCTTCGTGCGTCGTCTGCTCGTCGTCTGTTCCGCGCCCCGTCTCCGAAGGACGGCGCAGCGTTTTTGGAGCACTTCATATCTCAAGGAATCTTGTTAGCGGATGCATATTGAGAGCTTCCTGCTACAACCACTGCATAGATGAAGGTGGACACAGCTTGGAGCTCTGAACGAAGTCTGAGTGGTTCTTTTTGCCACGTGCTGATGGTGCTGACTGCATTCCGCAGGTGTTTCGATGTGATGAGCTTGTGCTTGCCTAATGAATAGGTGCCTCCGAGAGCATAAACTGAAATTTCCTGAAAATTTTTTTGAGATCGCATTGCTCGTGCAGTCCTTACATTGAGCGTTTTCTATAAAAGCATGCTCTTATTTGAAAGCGACAGTAAGCGTTCTAAATGAAACAGTCGCGAGTTCTGAAAACTTGCGCATGTTTTTATTGTATACAATGCCGCTGCATTTACGCTGCGGTGCGTTATCTGTGTGGCTTGTCAGGGAGAATAATACGATGATGTATATCTTACGAGACAACTCACTTTTTTTTTTTGGTTCCCAGCACAGCAATCTTTTGCAGAAGAAACACGTAGTTACAAACAAATTTTAACAGAATGGTTCGTAACAGTCGGCTTGTATTTTTTAAATGCATACCGTTTGTAAGTAGATACAGTTTTTAAATTGTGCAAATTCAACTATTTTATTAAGTGTACTTAAGTAAAGTGTGGGATTGGGCTAGTTGGTAATCCATATAAAACTTCTAGGCGCGTAAAACTTCAGACAACTAACACAAGAGACGAGGACGAGCGCAGACTTTCAACTGATTTATTACTACTACGACACACATATATATGTTAGAAAGAAGATAAGATCACTTGCTTAAAAAAAAAAAAAAAAAAAAAAAAAAAAAAAATCAAAAGGCGAAAAAAAAGTTTTACGCGCCTAGAAGTTTTATTAAGTGTAAAGATTGTTTTTCCGATTGACAATTAAATGTATCGAATGTGCATGACTAGGAACACGGAATGCCAATCGAGTGGATATGAATTAAGGAGCTTGGAGAAGCTCCTTCATCTCTTCGTCACCTCTTCATGAAGGGAGGAATGCAATCGAAATTAAAAAGAACAGCGTCATTTTAGTTTGACACTCGAATACCCAAATTTCGAACCAATGACATGCGTCGCCGGTAAGCTGGCTGTGTTCTACGTGGGACTCCTGCTAGGTTATTTAATGCTGTTCCGATGTTCCCGTGTCCTCATTACAGCCCTTAATTCACTGAGATCTGTGCATGTTGCTGTGCAATAACTGTAAGAAAAGCCACCAACACATTTGTTCAAGTTCCTGTTTTTTTTTTTACTTGGCAACATTTCTATGTTAAATCACTGCGTAGTTTATTGGTGCGTAGTCTAGAGAAGTTTGGCTTTCTTTTTTGTAGAAGACACCCTGCCAGAAGCACTCAGCTTCTTACAAACATCTCTCGTAAAAAAGTGCATTCTCAAAACAACGTATGAGTGTACAATCTCCGATGTCAGGATGTCCTTATGAACTGAACAACCAACGCTTGGAACATCGCAGTCTTTGATGACATCCAGCGCATCCCAAAACATGTCGGCGCACAGATGGTTTTCTCCTAGCACGAGAGACAGTTTTTCTTCGACGCGTTTCAACATTGTGTAAAGTTCTGTAGAGGGATGCTTGAGGCTTCCGTTCCTGAATTCTCTTGCCAATGTCAGTAGTGAAGCGGGGAATTTAGTGTTTGTTGACTGGATGCTGCTTATGCAAGCAGCGCAGTTGACGTGCTTCAGAAAAGAATGTACAATGTAGCCGCAGAGGTAATATACGACGCACTCCTGTACTGCTGGCAAAGCATATCCGTGGTCCGGAAGCGGTGTCGGTCCCGAGTGGGATGCTGAACTTATTCCAGGCAAGCAAACCTCGGAAATCTTTGCGCTGATTGTCTCACGCAACTTTCATACGTTGCCAGCTGCTGCTTCTTCCCTTGCTTCATCGTCTCTTGCACTGTGGCTAGTATTAAGGTTGGCTCCTCTTGGACATTGCCTGCAATCGAAGCCTTGACAGGTGTGTACAGGCTCAGCAACCTGTAGATATGGGAAAAGCTCAGGATCGTCGGATGGTCTTCGTCACCTCCAAAGCTCCTGGTGATTCCGAAGAACCTCTGTAATGGTAGTAATAAAGCCGTACGTCAGTTCACCGTATGTATCTCTTTCAGAAGTCAAAGTACGCATGGCGTATGGAATGCATAAAGAGGATTTATAGAGTGCAAGTCTCAGGCGGGAATTGCACATCTCACATAGAGATATGACGACTGTTTAAAACCACGCTATGCTTCCTCATAACCGTTTTGTTTATTTTCCATGCAATGAAGTAAGTGCGCAGTTTTATGGAATTATGCTAATCTCACCTCCAAGGGGTCTTGATTAAGCTTGCCTGTGAGCACGTAGCGTGCACCTTTAGCAAGGAGGTCATTTGTTAGTTCCAAGATAGATGACAAAGTCACCCTTAGAGACTCCATTGTTACTTGAGATGCGAACATGGCTGTTCCTTTCTCAACGTGGTTTCTCTCTGTCAAGTCCAAGATAATCATGAAATCTTGGATGATCTAGAAAAGGGAAAAGTTTATGTTAGACATTACTTTTTTGTGCAAGCTAGCTCTTACATGCAAACGTCGACGCCTATAAAAAAAGGGACCTTTGAAGAAAGGCATAAAGTTATTTTTAACCTGATTTTTTAATGAAACATGTGTGCCACTGAATGAAAATGGAAGCTGGTAATACTTGAAATCACGCTTGCGGCGTGTCGCCTTCTCATCGACGTTTATTTCAGTTATCTGGAAGGAGAAGTTCTAAGTTCCAAGACATTTATTCGTCGTCTTTCTTTCAATAATACCTTCCTTCAATTACAAAATAAATGTCTACTTAAACTAGGCTTTTGTTGGTGTAAATGTTTGTCGGCGTTTTGTATTTTATTTATATGCCCAGTGCCTCAGTTCTTGATTAACATTACCTATTGCGAATGTTCTTCAAAAGTAGCACATTTTATCGCCCTTGCCTTAATTTCCTTGGATGTGCTCCTTATCCCAAAACGAGGAAGCTTGATGTTCAGGGCATCAAAAAGGTCATTTATGATGCGGGTAAACGCGGCTGTCCCCTCGCAGTCTTCCAGGCCATCTTGCTTGAGTCTCCGGTACACATCAAGGCCGATAGCCGTACTTCGGCTGAGCAGCTAGGGGACAGAAAACGTATAGGGGCATTTTATTAATCGCAAAAAGACTTAAGGAGAACACTTCACAGTACCAGTTAAGTTTGTGTTTCACATGTGAAGAATTTGCCTAAATAATCAGGTAAGCTATAAGTTCTTTCAAAAGCAGCTTTTCGTAATCTTACCTGTACTGCGAGCTTCACACTCATTTTTCTCATGTTGTCAGGGCAGACGTGTTCAGCGGTAAGCTTCGGAACAATGCGGAGTTGCTCTTGCCGTCTACTTCTTGCAAAACTCGGTAGTGGTCATAGTTTATGCGATGTTCACCAATCTATGAGCAAGAAGAAGAGAGGGAAAAAAAAGTCCGTCAGTCGTATGTAGTGCTGCGAAGAAAATGTATTTTGATTGGCACCGCGACACTATTTATTGCGATATTGTACTGTACGTGGTACTTACCATGCCATATTTGTGTCGAAGAAGATGGTTTCTAATGCATTGACAATGTGGGGTACATCGCAAAGGAAGTAGAGGCTTTGATTTGGCTCGCATGGGTGCTGAACTTTGTGGTTTGCTGTGTGAAGCTTTCCTGATATGCCAAAGTTGGACCACATTGCTTTGTTCGTGCTGGCGCCATCACTGATTACTGCGACGACTATGGCGTTGTGTTTGCGTAGCTGCACGATTGCATCAAGAACTATTTTGGCGAGCACGTGTCCGGGGGCTGCGTTTTTTGTTGCAAAACTTGCAATCGGTTGAACCCATGAGTGGAATAGAGGCACAAACATTGCAACCAATGCATGATCAGCAGTAGCTGCTGAAACTTCACCGTCTCCGTAATTTACGAACCCATCAATCTTGTATGTTTGACGGTTGAAAGCTACGGCTTGGCGTACCTTCATTTCATCTATTACTAGTGTGCCGTAACACTGGACTCCTTTCATAGTCTTCATGAAAGCCCCTATGCTGGAAAGGGAGAGCTTATTAAAGCCAAACTCACAAGGCATTCCTCTTATTATTTGTCGGAGCCTAGTCGAAGTTGGAAGAGGGAGGATTTTCATTCTTGACATCAAGCGGTACACACGTGGGCTTGAAATCTTCAAGAGAAGGCAACTCAGCAGCCACCCACAGTCATACCGCACACCTCTTGAAGATTTCGCTTTCATCGACTGCAGTGCTGTCCGAAATGCAAGTTGCTGCAGTGGTGGAAGTTCAGCTAAAACCTCGCTCAACAGTGCATTGCTTGGATCTGATGACAACTTTTTTTTCAAGCTTAGCAGGTCCCTCTTGTATTTCTCCCGCAGCACTGTTGCTCTTATAGTCTTCTTTCTTAAATTTCTCAACAGCGCAGATGGCAAAGGCACGTACTTGCTCTTTCTTGAACGTCGTTTCTGCCTGCACTGCAAGTTCTTTTTTGCTTTCCTGCACTGAACGCATAAGGCTTTCGCCGACAGCACTGCACATCGCTTGCTTCTCCATGTTCTCCCAGACCTTTCAGCCGTCTTAGAAGTTGATATTAAAGGACATAAACGAGAATCAAAACCATTGCAGATACCCAGGCTCTCAATGAGATGAAGAAAGGGCGCTGCGTCTTTCAAGGTGGTAAAATTGAGCTTGTCACTGTTAATAAAGGTGTAAGACGATTCCGGCACAAGTTTCCCTTTAGCGCTGACAACAACGGTCGAGTTTTTGTTTATAACGACAGCTCTTTCAATAAAAACTACGCCACCAATTTCTTGAAGTTTGTAAAAAACAACACGCTCATCCGTGTGTTGCACACACCATGCTCCATACACGGGCAAGTCTTCTATGCCACCAAACCAATGTTCACCTGTGGAGCTTTCTTTCATGATGACTTCCATGCTTTCAGCATTTGAGGCAGCCCTGTTTTCGTGTTCAAGCATTTCAGTGCACGTCTCACTTTCACTCTGAAGAACTGGGGTAATGTCATCTTCGGCCACTAGCACGCTTGCTGCATTTGTGCCAACATTTTCTACACAAAGCTTCAAATCAAGCTCAGCGCAATTAGCAAAATGCCGCGGTACCGCACCTTTCTTCAGTTCCCAGCGTCCTCGCGGAATCGAGACTGTTTCGCCATTCACAACATGCTGGAAGGAGGTGCAAATGTCCGCTTCATCAAAGTGACGATCACATATGTATGATCTTTGAGTAACTTCGAAGTTTGCACGGCCTGCCGCATTGTTCCACTCCCTCAGCACATTGGGGTCTTTCGGTGGCTTGAAAAAGTGTCGCTGCACGAAGGGCACTTCATTTGACGTTGCCGATGAATATCCACTTCGACAGCCTGGCACAGCACACCTCGGCATGCCGACCGTTCTCCCGAAGGGAGCAAAATTCAACCGCGAACAATTGCTTGCTCAGAGTCACCGTCCGCTTTCTCTCCAGAAAGCAGAACAGCGTAAACATTATCGTCTGCTCTGTCATGGTTGAAATTTAATGCATAAGGTCTGTTACGAAACAACGAGCCAGCCTTTTTTTTATATTTAGGTTACTTAACGTTACTTAATTTAGGTTACTTAACCATTATTACCAGCAGGGAAAAAATCGTCTGCAAGCGCAGGCCCTGCTAGCCGCGTCGCTGCTCCGTCTGCTCCGCGCGATGCCGGCTGCGCGGCGGAGAGGTCACGTGACGTGGTCGCAAAGCGATGCCAGCGACACCTGGAATGGGCGACGATTTGCGGCCGCCTCCTCGCGCGAGTTTTCCAACTGTCCTCATCCAGTAACGTTGCATGGAGCTAAAAGCCCCTTCCAAACCATATTACGCTTTTTCGCAAAATACTAGTGTACAACGGCGAAGGTGCCTTAAACAGCGTTCTGAACAGGTTAGAGCAAGGCCTTGAAGTTTTCGAACACTGCTTCGTTCCCGCCCCCCCCCCTTTCTTTTTTTTTTTCATTTTCACGATGAGGTTAGGTTTAGGCCACAACTTCTCAGCTAACTTGCAAGACGCGTTCTACCAGATAAAGTAAAAATGGCAGGCGGCCGTTGATCCGGCGATAACACCGGATATTTATCACCGGGACGACGCAACTAACGCGACTTGTAGACAGAAAAATGTTTTATGTGCCTTTTCGATCATTCCAACGACTATAGGCGGCGCAGCGGAAGGTCTAAATGCCGGACGAGACGGTGATGTCGCGAGCGTTTACGTCAGCGTTGCAGAGCGTGAAGACGCGTTCATTGGTTCATGACCGCTGAGAGACCGAACTGCGTCGCAGTTTTATCACCGTATGACTGCTTCGGAGCACGGCTACATGGCGTCGCCTGCGTCGCTGGAATGACCGAATGGCGACCGACCAACGTGGTCACCGGCAACGCTCGCCTTCACAGCACGTTTACTCGGTTTGCGTGCGAAAAACGCAGTATGTGCTTCCAGCTCTAGGTGCTAACATGCCATAGCCACGTTTGCTGACTGGGAAGTTCCTATTTCCCGCGAAACGTGGGTGAATGCAGCAACGCACTTTTGTCTAGAAGTTGTATCGTCCCGCCGATGGGTATCCACTGCGGTGAGCGGACAGATGGGCGTGCGGTTTTGGTACTTCAGCCGGTCGATCGCATCTCGCGAGTGCCCTAACCTTATGGGAATATATCCGACGCCGTGGTTGAGGGTCACGGTCTACGCGCTTGAATTGATTAATGACGCAAATCTCCAGGCGGCCAACGCGAACTCTATTTCTCGCTAAAGTTGGAGAAATTGAAAAAAAAAATTAGGGCTGGTCGGGCATTTTGGCGCAGCGTTGTGCAATTTCAGCAAATTTCAAGCTTTTGGTGCATGCAGCTCGGCGCCGAAATGGAGATTTCTATCAAATTGGCGCAAGTGGCGCAGCTGTTGCACCCCTCAATAATGGGACGGCAGAACGGTGTAATCTCATCAGGCGTCGAACCGTTAAAATTGAGCAACGATGCCTACACATTACAAAGCGCTGAGGTATAATTCATCATCATTAGGGCGCAGCTTCAAATAAGTGCGCAGCTGCGCGTATTTCCTTGCGCATGCGCACACGTATTGAATAAATACCCCCCGCAATTCGCAGAATGTATATGATGGTTTAGTAGTTACTTGGCAACTGCACTTGCAATTGAAAATTTTCGATCAAGAAGTGTCGCTAGAGCCAACGTTTCGACAAATGATTTACCGAGGTGCATGCTGTCTTGAAAACAACAATACCACTTGTAGAAACCCTGTTCAAATATTTCTCATCTCTTAAAACCTCCATCATCTCTTGAACTTCTGCCTTGTTAGTACGTGCAGTAGGCAGAGCTCAGAACGGCCAAACTTACACTCACAGAAGTTCTTTTCCTTGTGGCACGGCTGAGGAGCCCATAGAGAACGAATCAAAAGTCGGTGTCTACGGGGCTACCGAGTTTCACGCTTCAAGGTGAAGCATCCTCCAAGCTTGAAGGGGAACTGACACAAAATTGATTGCCGTGAGCATGCGCATATCATCCGCAAAATATCAACAGCGAACATAAGTTGGAAGGTATTTTGCGAGAATTTTGAAGATCGCGTGCGCGATCCAGCAAAGTGAGCCCTGGTGACCCACCCAGCTTCCCTCACACCACCACGCCGTAGACAATGCAGCAAGCTTTAATGAAGCCATAGCCGCCATTCTTCTTTTCGCCACGTTTGCTACGGCAGGCTACTATTTCTTATTCGAACGAACTTCTCGATGCGCACCACGCTGAAGTCAAAACATTGGCTTGAAATAAGAATTCGGCAGATCCCATGTACCTGGAAACTGACGTTATGTGAAGCATGTGGAGGGAAGGTGACCACGTCGCAATTCTTTTATTGAGTGACACGTCATAAAATTACGCTAAATATATGTACAAATGTTGCACGCGCAGACATATGTTGACGAGTTGAAGATGTTTATATAACCAGTTGTTTGCGCTTGCACAACGATGTCAACTGCATAGAACATGCGTATTAGCAACACCAGAAGCTGATATAAAGCGCTAATGCTCGCGAAGATGCTTGCCCTGGACACTGCTACATTAATCAACTTCAGCGCATTACAGCTCACCACGATTGACGGTAACCCGACGTGACGGTTGTGTTAATGTAGTGCATATTAAATGTTCATAAAATTGGGTAGGCATCACTGCAACCACTACTGATATTTCACGAAGATTAGCGTCTCTTCGAAGAGTAGTTCCGAGACCAGGCATAGCTCTGTGGTAGGATGCTTGATTGCCACGCAGACTGTTTGGGTTCGATTCCTCCTGGGACCTTGAAGTTTATTATTTGCATTCGTCTGGGGGTCAATGCTGCCTATGTCAGGTTTTCCTTAACACTGACATTTATTCTATATGCCTTCGTTGGGTCGACGCTACCGATGTCGAGTAGTGCTTAATGCTCACGCGTTAATATTGCCTGCGTGTGTTCCCGCCGCTCCTGAGTATAGATACTAAGTGTCAATCACCTGTGGCATATACCCGCATTGCAGCGGCACATACCTGCCCGTGGGCATGTGACACTGTCTGGTAGGAATTGTTTGACGACGTACGCGACGGTATTGTGACATTCATGTCTTGACCACCGCGTCATATTCGTCAAAGAATCTTACCCTCTCATGCTAATTTTGGTTCACGCCAAGTTAAGAAGGTGACCACGAGAGCACCCAAACGTAAGCGGCTAGATAGATAGATAGATAGATAGATAGATAGATAGATAGATAGATAGATAGATAGATACGCTCAAAGTCGCCGAATTTCACTAAGAAATGCTTCGCAATTAAAAATCTAGTGTATGGAAACAACAGAGGCGGTTTACACAAACGTCAAGCAGCGAAATACATGCATATTACGGAATAAGTATACTAACATTTAAATACATTGCGCACCACCGTACAACATCTCTTGACAGATATCCAAGAGTAAAACAATTATGCAAGAGTGGTACAGATACAGATTGAGAGCACTAAAAATGTAGGCGTTGACTGCGCTTCCTGCCGACCTGCTGCCGACACTTCTAGTAAACGTTGGGCCACGGTTTATATCTTACACCGTGCGTTGGGCTGCCGATCAAGCATCTTATACGTGAAACGCTGGTGCTCTAGACCACCCATGGACCACCATTGGCAGCTATCGTGTATGTGATACAACGTGTGTTCATAATTGAAACTTACCTAACTTGCCATCTTGCTCTAAAGGCTGTCCCCGTAAAGCTCCAAGAGGCTTCCCACGTTGGTTGTATATGCCCAACGTCAAATGAACAACAATACATCCACTTAGTATATGTGCCATATTACTTAGTGTATAAGCCATGCTTTCGCTTTCTATAAGCTTCGATCTCTCTCGTCGATCCAGCGATTACTCTTCCTTGTCCCTAACTCGCCAGGAATGCGTTGCACTAGGGAGTTCTCTTCCCCTAGCAACTCCGAGTACTCGACGTTCGTGGCACCTATAAATAACCCGCATAAAACAAAGAACCGAGTGGGCTGTTGCAAAAGGCGAACTATGCGGTGAAGCACGCGGATATGTAGAGACCGCGTCAGCATGTCAAGACACATTTTCTCGGGGATCTGCCGGAATGCCACAATATAGGGGATCGTGGAAGACACTCGACACGGTAAGAGAGTTCTTCTCTGTTTCTTTTGCTTTGTTTTTATCACCAGTGTCTGAAACTGCGTGTAACGCGACGGTCCACTTATAGCATTTCATTTAGGACTCCAAAGATGGTGGAAATTCAGCGCTGAGCGAAAAATGGCGCGCATCCGCGAGAAAGCGTTCTCGGAAAGCGAGAGGAATTAAAACAATATATCGCACTGTCGCGTTTCGAAGTGTAGAAATGAAGGAAAAGAGAAAGCGCTCGCTCTTACACTTAACCAGCATACCGTTCAGCCGCGCTGCCTCAAAACATATGAAGTTTCGCCTGATAAGCATGAGCACGTGTGTTCGAGTCTCGACAGCGAAATGCGTATTCTGAAGGAAGTGAATTGCGAAAGAGACCTCATGCGACGCGTTAAAAGCCACATGGGTAATATACTGGAACTCCCGAATAGTACGTGCCACTTCGTTATGTTATGCTGCGCTTGACTCTGTCCTTATGTGTTTTTAGCGATGCCTTTCCCAACATTGAATCATGAACCGATCACCCCAAAGGTTCTGCTTGAACCAGCAACGTCAGCTGGAGATTGAAAGTTTCCGTTTGGCACCCTAAACCAGGTGGAAGACAAAAGAGCAAAAGAGGTAACAGCGAAGACCAAAAATTGGCAGATCCCTCGTGCAGTGGGGATCAACGATATGCGAAGCACGAATGAGAAGTGTTGATATGTCACTTTGAAATCAGCACAACGTTGCGAGAGGAAGGCGGTAAATGATGCCGTACATGACTTCCGCGTCATGATTACCATGTTTGGATGTGTCATTTACCTTCGTCATCTATGCACGTCACGTGACACCAAATTTAGTATATGTTGAGTTAGGAAAACGGCCGCGAGCACGCTATGAGCGTGCTATGTCGTCTTGATCTTACATGACACGCGTGTCAGGACTATCATGTTTGCACCAGGCATATATTTCGTCATCCATTGACGGCACGAAATAACAAATCTGGTATATGCGGATTTGGCAAAACGGCCGCGAGTGCATCATGAAGGGCCCAATATACTCCGGAGTAGCGTTGATGCGCGCGCACGCTGGGCACAGTGACGCTACGTTAGCAAAACGCGAGTACTGTATAGTCTGACGCCACGCGCGACCAGCATCCGTCGGCGTGCCCCGACGGCTACCGGTGCGAAATGCGACATGCTGCATTTCGCGCCGATGCGTTACCCAGACAACACCGCGTCTCCCTCTTTTCGGGACGGAGGGACGCCGGACGTGCTGAAACGCGCATGCGTCAAAGCAACGTAGCGCGGCGCGCGCCTGCGAGTATATAGCGGGACCGGCGCCTGGCATGGCAACGCCGGCTTGACGCGACGCAATGAACGCCTGCTAGCACGCGCACCACGTCACGTCGAAATGTATTGGCGTCTTGACTGTGACATATAGTAATGTTCTCACATGACACGCATCTCATGATAATCATGTTTGCACCAGTCACATAAGCTCGCCATTCATTGGCGTCCCGTAATACCAATTTTGGCATATGTGAGGCTAGCGAAATGGCCGCGAAGGCATCATCAGTGTGGCATGTAGTCATGTTGTTGCATGACACGCATGTCGTGATTATTATATTTGTATGTGTCATTTACCTATGTCGTCCGTTCGCGTCACGTAATACCGAGTTTGGTACATGTGAAGCTAACAAAACTGCCGCGAGCGCATCATGAGCATAGCATTTAGCCATGTTGTTACATGACACGCATCTCATGTTTATCAAGTTTGCACCAGTATCATACGACCGCCATCTATTAACGTCCTGTAATCCCAAATTTGGTATATGTGACGCAAGTGAAACGGCCGCGAGCGCATCATGAGCGTGGTATGTAGTCATGTTGTTACATGACACGCATGTCATGATTTTCATGTTGGGATCTGTCGCTTGTGTTCGCCATTTAATCATGCCATACCATACCAGTTTTGCAACATGCCATGTGAACGAAACCACCGTAATAGCTGCAGGACTATGAAATGTAAATCACGACATTCATGACATACATGTCATGATTTTCATGTTATGACTAGTCAAATAGGTTCTTCATACAGTCATGTTATGTCATACAATGTTTTGTATCGATACCATTGTCGAAACAGCCAGGAGAACTAAAAGTCGTAGATAGATAGATAGATAGATAGATAGATAGATAGATAGATAGATAGATAGATAGATAGATAGATAGATAGATAGATAGATAGATAGATAGATAGATAGATAGATAGATAGATAGATAGATAGACAGACAGACAGACAGACAGACAGACAGACAGACAGACAGACAGACAGACAGACAGACAGACAGACAGACAGACAGACAGACAGACAGACAGACAGACAGACAGACAGACAGACAGACAGACAGACAGATAGATAGATAGATAGATAGATAGATAGATAGATAGATAGATAGATAGATAGATAGATAGATAGATAGATAGATAGATAGATAGATAGATAGATAGATAGATAGATAGATAGATAGATAGATAGATAGATAGATAGATAGATAGATAGATAGATAGATAGATAGATAGATAGATAGATAGATAGATAGATAGATAGATAGATGCGCCAAAAGTTGCCGAAGTTTGCTAAGAAATGCTTCGCATTTAAAAGTGGTTGCATGAAAGGAATGTTTACTGTATGCCATAGCTGAGTATGTTGAACATTGGAAGTACTTGTTGCTAAGCTAGTTGGTTCGTTATACTGAGGGTACTACTTCTATACGCGTATAAAACACCACAAAAACACACACAGTAGAAAAGGGTCTTTCTCCGTTTGTCTTTCTTCTTGTGGTGTTTTTTTACGCGTCTATAAGTCCCCTTAGTAAAACTTAAACATTACAGTTTCTGTTACATAAAGCTTAGTGGTACTACTTCATTGTAAAGCTATAATGGTACTGCAGTGAGAGAAAATACAAACACTATTAAAACAATCAACAAATTTTAGTTTGAAGACTGGTTGTGTCGACATTCCGGAATTGTCCATTCCCAAAGTGGTCATGTCATCAAGATGGAACAACATGGCTGTGAGTGACCCACTGCATAGGCCTTGTCGTGCGTGACATGGGTAACCTAGCAATAAATATATATAGTACAGACTAGTTATAGTTACCGTTCACGCTTAACTTTCACTCGTGTCAATCTTTTGCTATTGCAACGCGAGCGTTGTTTTTCTTATCATATTGTTATTTTTGCTTACCTGCTTTTGTTGTCAGGAGGTCCCCCGGACAGCGTAGCGTTACCGGACATCCTTCCCCATATACTTATTCGCGTGCTGTTTTCTTTTATTTTTTCACTTGAGTCCTAATAAACTTGACTTGCAGCTCAATTCTATCGGCCTACGCTTCGGGGATTATAAATAACGCTGCATGCTTAGACTGCGAGCACAATGGTTTCCGTCTGACGTTAGCACCTTCATATTAAAAGAAACACAAAAAAAAACGGGCCCAGTAAGGGCTTGCAACGTGGCTTTGGTTGGCAAAAAAGACCGACAGCATTCGTGCGACCAACCGAGCGATGCAGGTGTAACGAGATTGGTCCCATGTGCTGCTTTCACTCAGCCAAGGCATTGTTTCGTAAGCAATCAGCGAAGGTACCAACTCCACGCTCTCTCATCTCTCCTGTCACTCTCCCTAACACCCTTCTCTCCTCCTCTTCACGTTTTTTCTTACCCACGCCTCTGATTGATTTAAATTGTGCTAGCTCGACGCTCCAAAGAGCTGTGGTGAAATAAACTGCCTTTACACTTCCTTCTCAGCCAATATCTCTCACCCATTCTTCTTTCCATCGAATGATCAATAACTGAGAGAAATCTGGTACTGTTGAGATGTCCGCTAACTTTGCTAGAAAACAAAAAGTGCCGCGCCTGACAGAGTAAATTGGTTAGACCAGCGACACTATAGCTTAATACCGTTCGCGGAGAACATGACAACCTTCCAAAAAGAAAAAAAAATGGTACGAAACGGCAGCATTGCCTCGTCTATCTTTTCGCCTTCACAGCGCACACTATCGATCTGTGGTGACACGGTTCCCGTAGTACCGTAACGTGTTGGGTGGTCGAGTTCGCTGGCTGTTTAAAATGGGTAGCTTGCTTTATTAATACATAGACGCCAGGGCCTTTTAAGGTTTGCTTTTACTACAGCTTGCAGGAGTAGAAGCTCGGGTGAGTGGTTCACGGTTTGTGAGTTATGGTTCAAGCAAAGCAGCTATCCTATGTGCACCACGCGAACATAAGCAAAAAAAGAGGACAGAGTAGAAAAAGCAGCGCTACATTTCTATACTATTCCTTTGCAGTGTTCGGGCGCTGTTCTATAGGCCTCTTTGATTTTACTATTCGAATCGGCCTGATTTCTAGACAGAAAAAAATAAACAAAAAACTTCTTTAAAGACACTGTAAGGTCAGCTATATTGATGCTTAAATGTTCAAATTAATACACCCGCTTCTGACAGCCGGGACTCGAGTTACAGGCACTTCAAGAAGTACCGCTTCAGTGAGCTCGAAATGTTCGTTTTAACGAGTTAGTGTCAGCTATAACCTAGACACCGAGTCATGACGATGTATACGCAAGATTTTTGTAATTGTTCATTTTTGTATTTTCAGAAAGCGAGTCTATGTGGCACATACATGTCTGACTTTCGCATGTGATACGTCACGGCAAGTGGAAGGCAAAGAAATATAAAGAAAAAAAGATTCCTTGAAAAGGAATAAAGAACAAAAAAAGAGTAAATGTCATGTGCCCGAAAATAGAAAATGCCGTAAGTAAGCAAAACGGCCATGAAGAATTTTCGCCATTAACCTGACGTACAGTCTTGTTCAATCAACGATGAAGGAACGTGGTGGAAAAAAAAGTAACACGCATTTGCTCGAGACAGCTTTTTTTTTTTTTTTGCAATCGCATCATTTAGAACGTTCTTTGAGCGACAGCGTGCGTTCAATTTACTACTCGGCTTTGGCGTCTGCGCTGGTTTTTGTTGAGGCGCTGGAAGGGGGGGGGGGGGGTAAGCAGTACCCGCAAAAGTGAAAAACACCCGTGACATACCCTAAGAAGACGTAAAATTTGAAATATTGGAGGATATTGCTAACAAGAGTTAACCGTATGAGAGCCAGTACTTGTATAGCTGTGTTTATTTTTCTGTTCGCGGTCGACATTCACTTATTCCTGTGACTGATTACCCGACGAACTTTCGTTAAAGCCCTCGGCATCGGCATCAGCAGGACCTGAGTTGTTTGCTGTCGCGTTTAAAGCACCATATATGTTTTTTTTTGAAGGTGCCGCTGTGTAGTAACAGCTGTCATAGCTATATTTACTTCGCAACTATAAACAGCGCCTCAGAACTTTAGGATTAATCAGTTACCCTCTCCCCATTCTCAAACCGTCCGATAAAAGAGTAAAACTGTTTCAAATATACTCGTCTATTCATTGTCTCTTCTGTTCGCTATAATCCTGATTAATAGGTGCTCGTGACGTCAAAGTCTTACAGCTGTCAGTCCAAATCCACTAGGAACAAAGAAATTTCATATGATGTGCTAAAAAATGCTTGATATTGCTATGAGTGAAAAGAAAAAAAAAACGTCAGATCCCATGTACCCGGGAATCGACGGTATGCGAAGCATGCGGAGGGAAGGGGACCATGTTGCAATTTTTTATTGAGTGACACGTCATAAAAATAAGCTAAATATATGTACAAATGCTGCACGCAGAGACAAATGTTTAAGAGTTGCATATGTTTGTATAACCAGCTGTTTGCATTTGGACAACGATGCCAACTGGAACGTGCGTATTAGCAACACCAGAAGCTGATATGAAGCGCTGATGCTCGCGAGGATGCTAGTCCTGGACACTGCATGCTACAAAAATCAACTTCAGTGCATGGTAACTAACCACGATTGACATTAACCCGACGTGACAGCTGTATCAAAGGAGTACGCATGCAATATTTATACAATTTGGTAGGCAGCACTGGAACCACTGTTGACGTTTCACGAAGATTAGTGTCTATTTGAAAAGTAGTTCTGAGATCTGGAGTAAAATACTTCATTGCCACGCAGAATGCTCGGGTTTGATTCCAGCTGGGACGACATTTATTCTTTGCATTAGTTGGGTCGATGCTACCGATGTCGGGTATTATTGAACGCTCGCGCGTTAAAAGTGCCCATTTGTGTTCTCGTCGTTCCTGGGTAGATACTAGTGTCAATCACCTGTGGCACATACCCGCATACCAGTGGCACATACCCGCCCGTGGGTGTGTTCCACTGCTAGCGGGAAGTGTTTGACGACGTACGCGACGAGATTGTGACATTATTCATGTCTTGACCAGCGCGTCATATTCGTCAAACCATGTTACCCTCCCATGCAAGTTTTGGTTCACGCCAAGTTAAGGAGGTGACCACAAGAGAACCCAAACGTAAGCGGCTAGGTAGATAGACACGCTCAAAGTCACCGAAGTTCGCCAAGAAATGCTTCACATTTGAAACTTGGCTGATTCGTCTTTTTCGAAATCAGTAAAACGCGAAAGCGAAACGCGTCATCGCAGAGGTGGGGTGTGTTCCGATACTCACTGTAGACTACTAAAATTGACAACTACGTAGACGGCGGCCATAATAACTCTGATATTCATATTATCACGTAGCCGGCAAATGGACAGCTTTGAGAAGACCGCGTCGTAGACAAATGCGATGCAGTCTACTTTGCTGTCTAAACAAGATGGCGGCTCAGCGAACTGCTCGAAAAGCTCGCATATCGCCCGTGTTGTCGTCTGCACTCACTAATGCGCTTCTCCAGACGCTAACTGTGTGAAACGCAATTTTTTTTTCAGATTTCATCACGAAACAAGCTGAAAAAATAACGATTCCGTGTGTTTATTTTCGCTTTTTTTTCTCGACGCGAGGTGGCACCTCGTCGCGTAAAAGCCGTCCAGACGTATTCTATTTCTTCAACAACACGATCTCGATACTGTCTTCTAAGCTGTGTGCGTAGACTGTCTACGATGCTGTCTTAGAATTGGAACACAGCCGTAGTTGAGCGTTCATTGTGTATTGTATCGTCACAGGCCGAAGGAATGAATGCTTCAGCAACGAATTGCAATGTCACACGAAAAACAGAAAGCAGCTCGAAACTTGCAGTGCACACCACAAGCGGAAATGAGCATACACAGTAAGAGGGTGACCAAACAACTGTCACAGGCTCGACACTTAAAGCACGCTGCTCAAACAGAAAGACACGCAAAATGAACGCAAATGTATACACAGGATGAGCGTGAACAACTGTCAAAATTCTTACTTCTTGGTGTGGTTAGCAGCGCGCTTATTTCGTAAAGGCGGCCGCGGCAGCGAGCGAATTGACGTTCGTGCTCTCTTTAACTACTGTAACTTCAAAGTAAGCTCGCGTTGGAAGCACAAAAGGCACAATGCGCCCGATTACCGACATAAGCACACGCACAAGTTAGCAACCATACCAGCGAGCATCTACACGCACCCTGACCACGCCATGAGGAGGCAGGCGTGCGGGGTGGCGCGGCACGGTGACCTTCAGAGCGCGCGCGCCCAACGCGCGCCCGTCGTGCCATCTCGTTACTGATGACGAAACCGCGCTGAAGTTGCCAAGCTTTGAGGACAGCAAACGGTACATAGTGCATATAAATGGCTCGCGTGCGAACTTATTCGAAACGTCAAGCATAGACATACCAAAAGTGTCAGCAGGATGGAGAAAACACCTGAAGTCGACGCTCGCCTACTACATTGGTGGGATGCACAAAGAAGCTTGACCAAGCGATGAAAACGGCAATAACGCAACAGCAAGCCCAACATGAAAATAGAGAAATAACACAAGAGGCTGAAGAAAATACGCTATAATCAACTTGAAACAGCCAGCCGGGAACGCTTCTGTGGATCATTACAGGGAACACTAGTGTGATGAGTGAAGAAAACGACGACAGCGACGGAATTGCGGGGCAAGGCGCGTGTGATTTCGACCCAACTGTGAGCGTGAGGTCACCCAATCAGCTGATGAGCTGTGGTTGCCCACAGAGGTGACGTGCCATGATTGGGCCACGTGTGGCCATTACGCGGCGGTAAGCTTTGTGGCTGGGGACGAGCCGAAGCAGCGGCAGATGGAAGACAGCGGGCCGAAGCGTCGGACGCAGGCGATCAAGGTTCCGTCCAGGGAACGCGGCTGTCCACGCTACTGCCGTCCAACCACCAGCTGGGGTGGCGTTGCCGGCACAAGTACTTCCTCTCGGGGCGCGGCCTGGCCTTCTGTTCTCTTCCTTGCCGAGGGCATCGCGGAGTCTCGGCGAGGCGTCTCCATGGTCAGCCGTTCAGCACAGCGACGGACGTGGCCTGGCTAATGGTCACGGTTGTGCCGAGCATCGCGTCTCGACGCAAGCTGGGCGAGCTGACCATTCCCCGCATGGAGCATCGCGTCTCCGATGTGGGTTGACTGCTCCGTAGACGCCCCCACGCCATCAAGTGCCGGCGTCACCCGAGCGTCGCACATCGGCAAGCGAGCGCTTTCCATAGCGCCTTTCCACCGCCTCCTGCCCTGCACCTCATCGGCGTCTGTCGTACCGCCGATCTGGCCCTCAGGTTTTCGAACGCTCTTATTGAACGCTAGTTGGTCATTTTTTAATCAAGCTTAGTTCTCTCTGTTGCATTGTATGTACCTTTTCTGCTTCAGTGCTTTCTATGTTTAGATTCCGTGTTCTGTCATAAACGTCGTGTGTTGTTATCGCGCCGTCTCTCTCAGTCCTTTTCTCCTAACACGGCACGGAAAATGAGCGTGACGAACGTAGTCCCCTTCTTTATTTACATTACAACTAGGAACAGCGAAAATGTGAAGTACCTTTAGGTGAATGATTGACTCAGTGAAAAACAAGACGCGAATGCCAGAAGGACTTGGAGAAATTACTACACCCGTACCCAGGCACAAGAGACCAACTTCTCCAGGCAGTCCATACCAAATGCTTCGACATAGCCTCGGTATACCTCCGTACCAAGCTAACTTCAGTGATCACCCACACCCACTAATGGATGAGCTCTTCGCGGAAGCAGAAGTGCGAGAAACAAACGCCAGTACAAAACAGAACACAGTGGCTGGGGCTGATCAAATATCAAACGCCATGATCAGAAACATGAACGAGGAATCTATAACAGCCCTCAATAACTTCATAAATGACTATTGTTTTAGAGGAACAATACCACTATATTGAAAGACGCTGTTATTATCATAATCTCGAAACTAAGGCAAAAAATAGCTTAAGAAAACCTTCGTCTCATATCTCTTACATCTTGTGTAGAAAAGGTGTTCGAAAGATTGGTAAACACTCGACTACAACGTCATCTTGAAAAGAATAACTTCATGTCTGACACCATGTTTGGCTGGAGGCCACATCTTTCAACACAGAACAGTCTTCTGGTTTTAAAAGAGGAAGTCTTCACCAACGTGTATTGAAGCAAACTTCAAATAAAAAAATCACAGCATATCTACGGAGTGAATGATGATGAGTCGGGCCAAGCATCCGTCCGTCCGTTTGGGCGGATAGACACACAGATGCATGGACGGACGGAAGCCCGGACGCATGGACAGAAAGGCTGACAGATGGATGGACGCACGAACAGAAGCACGGACGGGCGTACGGACAGACGGATGAACGGAAGCATGGACAGACGAAAGGACGGAAGCTCGAATGGACGGATGGACAGATGGATTCATAAACGGACGCACGGACGGACGGATGAGCGGGCGTACGGACGTACGCACGGTCGAACGGACGTTTCGCCCCACTCATCATCATCCGTGGATATGCTGTGAAAACCACTAAAGCTATCTAGTTATAATATTCCCAAGTGCATATACACACAACGGCATTTATTGAACAACTCATTAACAGAGAGGTGGCTACATACTATACGACTACAGAGGAGACAACGAACCACGGCCTAAGGGGCTTCGCCCCTTAAAAAAAATCACGTATGCTCGAATATCTATAACAGAGGCCTCACACACGTGACCGGCGGTGTACATGAGGGCTAAGGACACATCGCCAGCTGCTGGACCCGCACAAGCATGTCTTCGTCCCGTTAAAAAAAGAAACAGAATAAAGCATCCATAATAAATCCTTTCATGAGCGTTTTACTTTGTTGAATGCCACTTGTACGTATTTACCACCCATTTTGAATGATAATGCTTTGCTCGAGGAAGCTACACACGTGACTGATCTCAACAATTTTTAGATGCGGAGCATCTTATACTCGCGCCTTGTAGTGCGCCGTCCGCGCCGTCCGCACCGCTTCTCGAACATTCGACAGCTGACGCGCGCGCATGCGCCGTCGCGCCGTCGCCCACTCTTCCACCATCTGTGCATCCCTTCCTCCTCTACACACCGCGCGCGCTTCACTCCTCCACCATCTGTGCACCCTTCCTCCTCTACACACCGCGCTCGACATCTACAATTCTCCTGATTCTCCAGTGGACGCGCATGTGGCGTCGCGCTTCGAGAACATTCAACAGCTGACAGTGCATGCGCCGTCGTGCTGTATATATACTCAAGGTCGGCGCTCGCTCGCTCAGTTGCCGCTCGTCGGTTGGTTTGTACGGCGCGTCGACGTCCAAGGTCGCGGTGAAATGAATTCCAACGAATCCACAAACACAATGATCGACGTCCCTTCGACCAGCGCCGCCCTTTCGCATACGTGTGTACGTGTCCACTCATTTAACACCCCCTCCTACAACCACGTTAACCAATTTAGCCATCGACCCAAGTAAGTCGCAATTTAACACCCCATTTCACAACCACGTTAACCAATTTAGCCATCGACCCAAGTAAGTCGCACTTTAACACCCCGTTAACCAATTATATGGTCCGCATCCTCCTCAGTGTTCCCCCGAGGGAAGCTGCGGGCAATTTTTTTTTTTTCGTGAGGCACTGCATGCGGTTGCATGGAACAAAAAGCTCTGCATGTCAAAATTGGCGTCCAGATCTTAGTAATTACAGTCGTCGGTATCGGTATGATTTTTGAAGACTGACGTCAAATTCCTTTTATAAATGACCCAATGTACGGGACAAAGAGAAAGGTTGTCTGTGAAATGGCAACGTCAGCTGACATCCGGTCGCCCTTCCTTGCCGCTCAAACACTAGCTCTCCGGGCACTTGCGGGTTTAAATGTGAATACGGTCCGTAAGCCGAGGCGAGTGTTGGAACTCTGATTTAGTGCGATACTGCAATGCGAGTCATCTAGTCTGCTTAAAAAGCGAAAGACATCAGTGATGCTTATCATTGTGACGCGGGCTTATACTATTAATATTTCATGTGGCGTTCTACGTGCCAAAACGAAGATACGAGTAGGAGAGACGCCGCAGTGGAGGGCTCCAGAAATTGCCACCATCCGGTGATCTTCAACGCACACTCACATCAAACAGTGCACAAGCCTCGACCATTTGGCCTCCATCGAAATGAGGCTGCCACGGCCAGGATCGAACCTCGCGTACTTTGACGAACAGCGTAGCCACTGTGACACCGAAGCGGATATTTTCACGCGGTCTTTGTTTTCAATATTATGTGGACGGCAATATTTATTTGTTTGCAGATTGTATTTCTCCTTTGCAGTTTCAAACCGGCACAAATTTTTTAAAACCTATCGAAAACGGTCGGAATTCGTGTCCGATGCTGAATTTTCGACCGATGCTGTCGTGTCAATGAGCATGCATGGGATGCACTCATGACAAAATTTAACAAAAACAGAACTGCTATTTCCAGATCCGCAAGACTATATAGCCTAATTCACCTAATTATTGAGCATGTTAATACCCAATCTGCAACAAAAAAAAGGGCTTGGCAACCCGGAAACCTAAGCTACGCTCTACCATTAAACAAAACAAAGTGTGTTATAACAGTGTAGCCAAGAAGATTCTGCTTTTTTTTTTTTCATTCCAGTACACTCATTCCATTCGTAACTGCCCCGTCGTCGACAGAGGCGGAAAGAGATGGACACACAGTGGCATGTAACTTGAAGGGTGATCAGTGTTTTCTCTCAAGGCAAGTTGATTCTATCGTCCATCTCACACTGTGACACAATCTTACTATACTTCGCAATGAGGTCGAAGTCTGGTTCAGTTAGTACATGACACTAGAGCATAAGCCAATCAAGAAAACGGCAGGCAAGGAAGAGAAGTTACACAACGACTGGACTAGCAAATTTGCTCTGTTATTTCCTAGTCAAGTCGTTGTGTGTCACTACTTATTCCTCTCCGCCGTCTTCTGGATTGCCATTTTTTGTAATCAGTTTGTGACCGAACGTAACGTTCTACACAGATCACTGACATACTTACACCAGCGTTTTATATACTTACAATGAGATCAGATGCTAGCCTGCCTTGCATCGTAAAACATTCGGATATGTTGCTATCGCATTCTTTGCTTTGCTCTTTTGGCGAAACAATGGCTTTTTTATTTAACATTGGCCGGCTGTCCTCTCAGATTACATATCAATATTTAGAAATCTAGAATTGATTTCACTTTAAGAAAAATTCTGGTATGAGGTGTTTCGTTTGAATTACGTGTACGTGCGTGTGTATGCGTGTGTGCACGCGTATGTCTGTGGGGGGGGGGGGGGGGTTTGAAAAACAAAGAAAGCAAGAATGTAACATAAATTACGTAGTACTGGTATTACGAGCGAAGCTCCTTCTAGCGAGATCTGGTCAGTTGTCGATTGCTGGTTGCCACTTGAACACTGGTAGGTGGTCGGTTTTGATTCGCCTTCCGCTACTGCGATATCGCTTTATTCTGGGTACTCAGAGTCGACTTCGCGTATATACCTACTTGAATGCAAAACGTTAATGAGAACTACGATACGATCCTAATACATATACTTCGAAGTATTTCAATTCGATTCCAGCAATCATGCTCCTCTCGCGTTTAAAGGATGGTCCAGCTCTTCTCCCTCAAAACACGCTGCGTGTCAAAGGCTGCGTGGCTGTGCGCAGATAAGGTGGGTGGGCGCTAAACCCGGATTGAGACGGACAAGACGAGACCCGGCTTAATTAAGGACCTCGCTTAATGAATCCGGTCTCACCGTTCGTGGTTTCCTTTTCGGGAACAGGGGAGCCACAGGCGACGGCTGTCGCAGATAGACTGCTCGCCTTTCTCCCTTTGTGGAATCTCACCTCATTCGTCCGTTATGAGGCGCGCAACGGTTCCCCACCTGGTGCTCTATTTGCACAGAAGAAGGTGGGGGGTGAAGGGGCACCCGTCGCCACTTTCCTAAGAAGGAAATCGGCCGAATCGGGTTTGGCGCTTATATTGCGTGCCACGATCGATCGCACCCGCAGACTGCGAGACACTACACACTCGTTCGCGGGCTTGCTCGCGCACCTAATACACGAGTGTGTGTTCATCGGGCTCCTTTATATTGGAATAGGCGCGCCCACTGAGTGCTCCGTTGCTTGCGTTTGTCCATTGTTTGGTTCTGTCTCCATATGAGGAACACCGCATGGGCAAACCACGCACGGGGAACACGCAGCGTTGTGCCCCCGCGATCTCCGACGACAGCTCAGCTCTGGCTGACTGGGCCCGCCCTACGCCATCTCCTGACGCCGACAAGAGCTCCCGCCTAGTGGTGTCCCATCCTCGGACTCCTGCGACCGTGTCCATCTTTCATATGTCATCCTTCCCTCCATCGTTTTCTGTCGTTCGCTGTCCCAGCACCTCACTTTCTTCTTTCTATCTCTTCACCTTTTAATCATATCCTTTTAAGCCTTTCTCTAACCCCATCCCTCGTGAGCTACTGTTCAGGTGTCCTCCCCCTAAGACACAGTTACGGGGCTCACTTTTCTTTTCATTTTAAAATCACTCACACGTATAGCGTGCGTTTTGGAGTTAGAGTTAGCCATTTCGTACATCTACAAGAAACTGCGTGGTGTACGTCGCTCGACTTGCAACTTACGTTACTAGAAAGCACACAGATTCTTAAGATATGTCGACCTGCCATGATGTTTTAGAGATTATGGTGCCTGATTGCTGACGCGTAAGTCGCGGGATCGAATTCGGCCACATTGGCAACATTTCGATGCAGGCGAAATTCCAGAGAGGCGCGTTTACTTAGGTTTAGGTCATTGTTGTCGATAACGCAGCACAAGTAACGGCGCTACCTCTAACAGATTACTTTCTTCGGTAACTTAGCAACATACTCGTCAGCCTTTCGAAACTGTGGCTGGTAATTTAGTTATACGATAACATTTTTTTTTGGTTACGAAAGGTGTCACGTTGCTTGTCACTTTTTATTCTAAATATTCTAGGAGTTCTACCCAAACGTCATTTCTCGTTACCACCATTTTCACTGAGTTCTCCCCGACCTTTTTACGCCGAAGCGGTGGGCTCTACCGGTACACCAGGTGTTAAAGGACCCCTAAATCACACCCAGAGGAATCTGGATACAAAGAGGTGTACTGCACGTTGACGGCTCTCACTTATCTCAACCGATGCCTCTGTCTTTCTCAGCCGCTTCAGTCGTGTTATACGTGCACCAGTAATCAACTACATCTGTGTACGTTCAGCGTTCTAGGAGCCTCTGTGACGCACATGCGCCTTTCCTCCCATATTTTTAACACCTGTTTTGTTCTTTTTTCGTATTAAGTATTGTGTTTCACCACTCCTAACTTTTAAAAATATGCGTAGACATTTCTACAAAAGCTTAACCAGAAAAAATGCCCGCCAATTCTTCCCTCTGTGATATAAGACGAATAGATGAAGACGAATAAGTGAAACAAGGTGAAACTCTCTCGCTGGTTCTTCATTGAAGAAACTGGAGCCTCACGCTACGAAGGCGAGTGTCTATAACCCGTCGGATAAAATGCTAGGAGTGTGTGAATATCGAATCTATCGACCCGAATCGCGTACGGATAGAATAGAAATGTTGCACGGGGGCGGAGTCCCCGAGATGGCGCCAGCATCGGAACCGCAGCGCGGCAATCTTGCTGATCTTCGCGTAGGCACTCAAGCACATTCTATCCGTACACAATGCATGGTCATGCACACTGTCACGCACACAGCCTCTCAACGCCGTCCGCCGTTTCGAGAGAACCGATAAAGCGCCACACCATGAGAACATGCACGCCACCACGGACCACAGGCATGGCGGTGCACGCCGTAGCGCCCCTAGCGGATGACGTCACTTGCAACCCTCCCATACGAATACGAATTGGTTACTATTCGAATACCTTTTGAATTTTGAATAGTATTTATTTATTTACTTGTTTTGTATATACAGAAAACACAAGACACATGGCAAATCACGTAGCGATAGGCTGATGACTGACACCTACAGAGACATAACGCCTACCTGCTACTTCGAGAAGGGGAGACATAGAGGAAAGGAAGGCAGGAGGGAAAAAATAAGAAGCGAAAAAAGGCAACAATTTTCATAGTAGTGCTAAATGGGTAAAGTGACAAGTTTAAGAATAGCCTATGGGTTCCACAACATTTTGTTTGGAACAAATATTCCATCTTTAACACAGGAAAATTACGATTACCTTTAACCTAAAGAAAAAAAGTCACTTATTTACACCGTCAAGCAAGTGTCGTCTTGCAAATATTTTGTAAGTGCATGCTGCAATATAGCAGTGACTACAGTAATAAATATTTTACTTTCTCGACAGCTTTTAAATTAAACTGGTACTTAGATATTATCTATTTCCATGAGCTAACATCATCGCGAACTTCATACCGGAGATAGTTGATTTCTGACACTGTTGCTTCGGCAACACTGCAGCTTTTAAGCATGCAGGACACCTTCATTCTGCGTTCAATATCGCATCGATAGTGAACTGCATGCATCAAGGTAATTCTACGCTGAAGGCAAGCAAGTTCACCCCTCGCTTTTTCCACGTCTCATTCCTTCGACCAGCCTCACCGCGGTGGTCTAGTGGCTAAGGTACTCGGCTGCTGACGAGTACTTTAGGTTGCGGGTTCGAATCCCGGCTGCGGCGGCTGCATTTCCGATGGACGCGGAAATGTTGTAGGCCCGTGTGCTCAGCTTTGGGTGCACGTTAAAGAACCCCAGGTGGTCAAATTTTCCGGAGCCCTCCACTACGGCGTCTCTCATAATCATATGGTGGTTTTGGGACGTTAAACCCCACATATCAATCATTCCTTGACCATTTTTCATTGTTGCTGATTATTGAAAAACTATGTGGTATTCGAAAAAAATGCGCTACTTTTTATAATGCGTGCTATTTTATTCGAGTACCCAGGTGTGTAAAACTAATATACCTGAACCGTATGAATGCGTTACAAAAACAAGAGCATCTATAGATGAGCATGTAAGGAGAACATCGTTTATGAAGGTATTGCTGAAATATTTCGAGATGGAAGTATAAAATCTCTCTGCATCAGGCAGAAAATTCCAATTCTAGGATAGTATTACACCAAGCACGCGCTTTGGTTGTGGCGGTGCGTTCCTTAATTTTGCCGTTCTATACGTTGACGAAGGTTCGAAGACTCGCCCATTTCTCCCAAAGAAAACGTTACAACGACCGACTTTCATGCGGTCCAACCCTACGCATCACTTAGACAACTCCCTAAAAACATTTCCCATGGTATTATACTGTGCGCTCGCGCAATACTTAAGTGATGTGTCAATGCACTGCCAATAGGAATTGTGCATTGTTGCTGCTGTTGTCGTTGTTATTGGTTTCGTTGTTGTTGTCGCCACCGTTTCCCTGTGCGCATGCATACGTGTTTACCCTCGCATTTTTTTGTTACTTCGGTTTCTACCTTCTTTTTTCAACCACGGTGGCACTTTCGGCCGGTATAACAGCGTATAGGCAGGGAGACTTACACTCACCAAGTCGTCAGTCTTCTTTCCTTCCAAGGCGCTTCACCCAAAGTCACTTCCTGTAAAAGGCACGGGAGAACATGCTATGATGGGTTGCGGATAAATGCTATACGTGCAAAAACCAGCGGAAGGCAAGAGGCGGATCCTCAAGAGCATCGGAAGGTGTATACCTCTGAGGTTTATACGCCTCGCCTTCGCCATGCTATTTGCATGCGCTGTCAAGGTTCGCACGTCAGTACACGTGATGGATGGCTGACCCACACGCTTCTCTTCAGCTATACGCTGCCGTTTTCTCCTCATTCTTATACGTGCCATCGATCCTGGAGTTATAGTCGAAATTTTCGAGAAGGAGCAATGACTGCACACAGTTACTTTTTTGTCCCCACAAGAAAGGCGCGGGTACAAAAATACACCTGATCCCACCACAAGTAGCTTGGAGCTTTAGCGCAGCGTTGGTGAGGTGTAACTTTGCTCTACAAGCTAAAGGGCGCAGATTCTATTGCCGGTAAGGGCAGCCCCGTTTTGACGGGGGGCTAAATGCAAACAACACTCCGTGGCTAGGATTTAGGCACACGTTGAAGCTGATCAAGATGCAAACCAGATATCCCACTACGGCGCAGCTCATGATCGTATCGAGGTCTTGGCACGTAAAACACATGTGTTTAATCAATGTGTAATATTACGTTTTCAGGACGTATTTGATCTGTATAAGAATTTCAAAACGCGGTAATAGACCACCTCCAGGAAGCGAGTAGTATGTCAATTGTGGTTTACGTGTGTTGTGAATAAAACAACTACAGGAACACTCGGTGCTCAAATCCACACACAAAAAAGGAACTTTTGCTACAGCGTTGTTTGTACAAGTTGAAGCCACTAATTATGTCAGATATCTCACAGAAACGTTGGCCATTCAATTCTGACATAGGGTGAACTTCCACCTTCCCTAACTTTCAGTAATTGTAATCTTCACGTAAACAAAGAATATAGAGCTGGCTTATCGGGCAAGCCAATCAGTAGTTATCACAATTAAGAAACGTTTGTGCTTGTTATGATTAATCATTGCTTATCAGTTATTCACCTAAAGCGCGACGACTTCCGCACATACAGCTGTCGACTTCGGTCCTTACAACTACTTCGCAATGGCCCGTTTGCTCTTTCTCGTCACCAATATATATAGAGGCAAATTATAGCGATAGTTGAGTCACATATTCTGAAAATAGCATAATCCGTGCCACAGTTACGCACCGGCAGTGGTAAAACATACCTTTATTTCTCCGTTCTCTTTCTTTATCTCGTTCGAGGGGGTAGTGTCATTGTCCCGTCAAATTTAGCCCTCTCTTTCTATCATTTTCGAGATTTCATATTTGAATGCATAGTGAATGAAGGCAGGGAATTTTGAAGGCTCTCTTTCTTTAGACACCGAGGAAGGCGTAGAGGGCGTTAATCATACACCGCTTTATTTGTAACGCAGCAATTATGATTATGATATAGATGTGAGGCTTGCCGCTGGCAGGGACCAGAGCTGCAACCACTTACGGACGGTTGCCACTTACGGACAACCTTCGGTTGACCGAAGGTTGCTGGTTCGGTGCCAATTACATATCAGAATTACTAACATACACTTAAAACAGTGTGATTGACGTCCCCTATACCTTACTTGGCTACGTTAACTGCAAGTTTTTGATGAGGCCCTTTTCAATGAGTGAAAATAATAGTGATAACGATTATCATGATGATGAAACTGCACCGTGAACTTCGGTTCCGTCCTCGACTCGCGTTCTGCTGCTCGCTGGCGTGGCATCGAAGAGGCTTCAGTCACTGGCTGGGTGATTCGCGTGCCACGCCCGTTCCGTTTGTCTTAGACACGTACGGTGTTTCACCGCGACGGCCCGCGAAGCCGTGTCCATGCGGACCTGCTTTCTTTGGCAGCGCGGCTTTCGCAAGGCATATGGGATTTCCCCCCGTGCTCCCATCAAGAGCATCGTCGCTGTCAGCGGCACGTGCGGGTATGCCCTCCTTGACGGCGCGGAATGAAATTCCCCTCTGAAGCCGAGCTTATGCGCGACTTCACGTGGTATACCGCGCACAGAAGCTTGCTCTGCCTTAGGCATAGGCGTGCACAGAGTTCTCCACAAAAAGTTGAGGGGGGATATTACTGCGCCCCCACTTCCTTGTGCGCCCACATGTGATCTTTCATTCCCATTATGCTCCCACTCCTGCGATCTTTTTCAACGTTTGGAACTTCGTCTTCGACTGGGCGTACCACGAGTAGAACAAACACTTCTGTGGCAAATCTTAATAAAAGCACAAAATAAAAGGCAAGGTGAAACATTAAAGGTGTTTTTCAAGTATTCTTTACATTGTGGTGTCTCTCTGAAAGCGTTATTTTACATGTAATCTTCAACTCTGTGTTTCCTATATGTTCAACCCCTTCAATAGCGAAGTATAGTAGCCAACGCATTATTGGCGCGCAAACATGTTCCCAAGAAAAAATTGGCCCGAATCTACATGTTACACTGTAAATGCCGTCGAAAGACGATAGTCTTGCGTCTGGAGAGAGTGAACGAAACGTTTATTTGATGTTCTGCGCAAGAAAATTGGTGAATGGTATTCTGCAGGCGCTGCGTGAGAGTGCCTCGAGCGTGTGGCGGAGGCGAACGAGCGCATCTAGGCACGTTAGACACAAGTGCCATCTGGCAGTTATCTTCGAAAACGAAGGCGTGCAGCACGCGGAGAAAGATGCGTGCCAGTCTCGGAGGTGATAAGGTGTAGAACGCAAAGCGACGTGCAGGTGCCACCACCGTGACGTCGTAGCAAGGCGTTGGAAACACCGTTTTGAGCATCGCGTTGCACTGTCAGTGCAGCGCGATTGAACGCTACATTCCTTGAAGTTACTTGTGTGTGCCTCTTCTAGTGTAAAGGCAGATATATAAAACGTCGATGCTTGTTGTGGCGCCTCAGATATGCGCAATAATTGCTTTTTAGCTGACAATCACACAAGTATGAACGCCTAAGCCTTGAGCAATATTGGTGGGCGCTGCGAATGGGGTTGGCCGTTTGGTGCCGTTTGAGGTATCGTTTGAGCAAATAAACAGACAGAGAGACAGACCAAAATATTTCCGTCGAAAGTCCCCAAGAAAGATTATCGTCTTTAAGAACCGAAGCCGCATAAAACGAATCGAAGTGCGTAAATATGGCAGCCATTACCAAAGACTAACTACCAAAAATTACATACCACGCGAATTTGGTCCAAGAACGAAACTGCGGAGGGGAGAAGCGTGGGTGTTTCAGCTCTATACTGACGTGTAAACTAGGGAAGGCTGAAGCATGCTTTGGCTTTGAGAAATTTCTTTGATAAGGCAGTAGTTGTGCCAAGCCTGAAACCGGGCTTGTAGGGAAGGATGTTTCGGCTCAACGTCACCAGAAAATTGCGTCTGAATGTAGTTTAGCATTAGCTTCTTCTCTTTGTTCTATATTATACACATGCCCGGCTTCAGTTCCCTACAGCGTGTAAAGAATGTTGTTTCTGCTCTACTAAGATCATTGACTGTTTGTTCTGCCAACTGCTGCCCACCAGCAACGATGATCAGGTGGTTGTAGTTTTCTACCGTGTAGCCACAGATCGACGGTTCGAATCCCAACCACGGCGGTCGGATTTCGATGGAAGCGAGAATGCTTGAGGCCGGAGTAATTAACCTATACGTGCTCGTCAAAAAATCGCAGGTGGACAAAATTTCCGGAGCCCCTCCTCCCCCCCCCCCCCCACCCCACTACGGCATCTCTCATACTCATGTGGTGGTTTCGGACGTTGACCACCAACAGTTATTATTAACTGCTGCTTTCTTTAGCGCAGTGTGGCGAGTAAAGTTTACCCATTGCGATGCATACCCGCTTTTATGATGAGCCACGACTACATGACACACCACCAGGACAGGAGACACCTATGAGCCTAGCCTTAACAGCCAACGTCACATAAACAGACCGATTCTGGTCGGCTGCCCTGCCGTGGAAAGCAGGACAAGAAAAAAAAAGAAATTTCAGTGCGCATGTAGACGCACAAGTACAAGACAACAGCACACGAATGATATGACTGCATGGGAATTTTCGCGGGTAGCATAATGCAGTGTCTGCAGGACATCCATCACACAACGGAGCGCTCACAAAACAGTGTGTGCGGTACTTCCGTATTGTATACGCATACATGTAGTGCACGGTCACCAGCCCTGTTCGCGCAGACTCTAGGCCGCGAAGGACAACGCCTCATCGATCTTAATTTGGAGGAAAACAATCCAACAAATAAAGGATACGCGACTCATTGTTTGGTGTCCACAATAACATAGCGTAGGGCACTGATGACATGGCTGGGCTCATCAGGGCATGACCATTGTTCACGCTGATGAAAAAATCTAGCTATAGAGGACGTGTGTTGTTTTTCTCTGAGCAGTGCTTATGTCAAAAGCCCTTTTAGTCGTCGTCGTCATTGTTGTTATAATGCTACGTTAAACCAATCCAGCGATCTGTGAAGCTACAGCAGAGCCTCTTGCCCCTCTTGAAAACGTACAAATACTCATTATTTACTATTTTATTAATCACAAGTACACGCATAGAATAGGCAGAAAGCAGTCTAACAACTGCCACCTAATGGTGCGCCAACGCCTGCCTACTCTTTCGAGAGGAGGGAAGGGATAATGCAAATGGATGTAGAAGATAGGAAGCGAAGAAATAAAATAGCGCAGGCTTGGGCAAAAAAATTAAATCGAATTATCAATACGACAAAACATGCAAGATATTGATGTGTTTATTGTTAGGCAGGCGGATGTGCCTAATAACAATATCTCGGGATTTAAGTCTCAAAACCATTATATGAGAGACGCAGCAGGTAAAGGTTTTCGGAAGTTTTAACCATGTGGTGTTCTCTAACGTGCACTGGCGTCATACACGGGCCTTCAGCAATCCGCCTCCATCAAAATGTGACCACCGCAGCCGAGATCAAACCCGGGACGTCAGCAGCTGGCCACCGTAACGGCTACACCGCCGCTTCGTGCTGTGCCTTAAAAGAACAAATAACGGGTGCTAGAACATGTTTGTAGGGATAACTAACGCTGCACTATCGTCATATAGCGAAAGCAAGCAAGCGCGTCTCTTCGAAACGGCTTGTTCGTTTGCAGCGGTGGTCCGCAAGGCTAAACAAAATGAATGCTGTGTGGCCGACTGCGATACACGGTCACGCTCGAAGAAACTTTTCGCGCGGTCCAACGGCCGTTGAGGAAGACAGTCCGTATACAAACACGCATATGCACCCTGCGCATAGCACCAGTGCTAGGACGTCGTGGCGATTACGCTGGGCGGGCCATGTTTGATCAACGATCCGTCCAGCTGACGCGCAAGAGCGCGCTTCGATATGCACGAGCGCCTTTACGAAACGAGGTGGATGAAGAAGAGAATGGGCCAGGGTACTTCCAGACGGACCACTCTCCGGCCGCCGTACACGTGGCCAACTTTTGATTGCACGCCGGCCTCTGAAGAGCGACTGCACCGAACTACGATAATCTACACGTGTGCGTGAATCTAGGGCTGTTCTCGCGTGCTCTTTGGACTGTTTTGCGCCAGCAAATGCATTGTGGACGCTTTATATATCTCGAAGTCTCTGCACTGTGTGTATGTGTGCGTGTGCGTGCGTGTATGTGTGTGTGTGTGCGTGTGTGTGAATGTGTGTGTGTGCGTGTATGTGTGCGTGTGTGTGAGTGTGTGTGTGTGTGTGCGTGCGTGTGTGTAAGTGTGTGTGCGTGTGTGCGTGTGTGTGTGTGTGCGCGCGTGTGTGTGGTTCGTGTGTGTGTGCGTGTGTGCGTGTGTGTGTGCGCGTGTATGTGTGTGTGTGTGCGTGTGTGTGTGTGCGCGTGTGTGTGTGCGCGTGTGTGTGTGTGAGCGTGTGTGTGTGCGAGCGTGCAGAGGCGTAGCCAGGGGGCAGAACTCTGGGCTCGTGCCATCACCACCCCCCTCCCGAAAAACGGTTCTGCCCACGCTCCTTTCTGTGCGCGTTTTCAGTGCGTGCACAGCAAGTGTCTCAGACACTCGAGTGTCCTGTGAAAAAGCCTGCATGCATTCAAAACTATCTGCGCGTTCTTCTCTCTCAGTGTCGATTTCTGCGCGTCAGTATTGGCGCTTCCTAAGCGCTCGTGACACAGCTGTCGCGCGAGTGAAAGCATGTGAAAGCACGTAATGATGTGTTCGCGTTCTCTGCGGTGCGTTAGCTACCCTTCTGCAGTACGCTGCAGAAATTGCATCCCCTCCTGATGCGCGGGAAAAGAAGCGATACTCAAGGCTGTATCTCTGCCTATCTTGGAAGCGCGTCCTTCGAGTCCTTAGTATGTGTGTACACTGGGAAGGGGGGAACACAGTTTTATCGGCTGTCGCATTGTGCCCGCCCATCAAGACTCGGTGCGACGATCGATGCTTTGGTCTGCGCTTTTGAGAAAGACCAGCTGTCGAAGACTTTCACCGTGTTATTTTTTTTTCTTTTTTTATTTCTGGGCGTCCGAAACCGTATAACATTGCAGTGATTCAGATAAATCTCTGCCGTTCCGAGTCCGAAGATTATACCTTGAGTATTACCTTGTTTTGTCTTTTGTTTTCCTATCGTAGAATGAATAAGAATGATGTAAGGAAGGTCGTCCCCGTTTCAGTTCCAAGTCGCGGCTTTCAAAGCAAACAAAGTATTCCCGCATTGCCAGCCGATGTATAGCGGAAGCGTTCCCGTGGCGCCGAAATGAAATATGAAACGAGAACATTGAAATCCATAACGCTGATCAGAGTTTGAGCCGAGTGAAGACATGAAAGGCGAACATTGCTAGGATTGCAACAGCTGCCGGCCTTTATAAAATGCCACTTGAATCACCTTCTTACTATTTCTGTTGTTTATACCATCTCCTATTTCTATGTACTTCGTATTCCCTCTTCCAATATTGATCTTTCTGAAAGACTCCACCTTCGTTACATTTATTCTCAGGAAGAAGATTGCTTCAGCGGAGTTGGGTTATATGCCTGCTTTTTTTATGTAGAAATAAAAAAAGAAATATAGGATTGCACCAGTGGTTCCAAGCCTGAGGGTCTAGCGAAGGTGGGCGGCCTTGCTTGTTTCTCTTTATCTATCTTTTCCCTCTATTTCTTTCTCTCTTTCTCTTTCATTCTGTTATATTCTACAACTTTTTTTTTCATCTTGAGTTTCTTTATAATTGTTTTTGTCTCGATCTATTTCTTTTTTTCTTGCTCTATCTTTTTTATGTTTCCTTTCTTTATCTTTGTATTTCTCGATTCTTTTTTTTTTTTTTTTGCGCATACGTCTTCATGCGTATGGCATGAAGACGTATGCCTTTTATGTGGGACCACTTGACGATAAGTATCCAAGAAGTACTGCAAAACCGACTCAAACCAAAATTTTCAACACGATCGCAATGGTCCCGTTAGAGCTACCACCATAAAGCAGTTTTTACATAACGCTGGCGGTTGAAATTTTATAGCCCGTCGAACATATATAGATGTCTTTACGTAAAAGAGACGTGCGGCACTTCCCGGGGGTGTTAAACATGCGTTTTGTTTATGCTCGCATATCACAACGTGCATAAATAAGGTCATCAAACGTCGAATGCACCAACCCAACTATTTTGATACATACACGTCTACCGCAGCAGTGTTCCTTTGGTTGTTACACAGCGGTGTCCCTATCGTTCCTTTTGTGCTCGTCGTCGTGCGCTGCTTCATACGTAATTGTCAACTGTCACCAACTCGCCCAACTTTCGACATTAAATATACAAATCGGCAGCCCAATATTAAATATACAAATTACAGCCCAATATGGCAGCACCAAATCCATCGACAAGATGTTGCTTATAGAGATAAAGCATTACGAGCATTAAGTATATCACTGAAATCACGTTCTGACAACAAATCTCTCGACTCCCGACGCTTGTCGGCTGCCTACGACTAGGCCGTCTGGCCGTCAGTCCGTGTTTTCTTTCTCCCTCTGCTTTAGTGCAGACATTGAACGGGAGCATCGTTCGTATTCCTTACGCAGATTTCGTAATCCGCGCCACTCCTCGAGAAATTTGACGCGTTGGTGTTACGCAAGTCCCTCTGTTGTCTGGCAGCGCTCAGACATGAATCATGCTGACGCACACCCATGCGCTCAGTAAAGATAAAAACAATAAAATATTAAGCGTAAGACAAGGCTCGAGAATGGACAAGGCCGTTACGTGAAAGACATATCTGCGGACGTCTTCGAGAGAATGCGTGGTGGGTACGGGTGACGCGCAGAAGCCGTGCAAGCTCGGCAAGAGATAGCGGTCTCGAATCGCCGTTACGGAAACCTTACTGCGCGTCTTGAACGTCAATCGGGAGGCCCACGTATTCGTCCCAATCACCACGCGAGAAAACAATCAGCGAATGTCCGCAGATCTATTCTGACGTGGGGCCGCCGCCTGTGTGGCCATTGGACATACTTTCATTTCTTCTTCCGACCTGCTTTATTCGAAGTGTCTTTGAGCAAAAGAGACTGAATGCGCTTACGCTCCGTAAGCGAAAACGTCAGCGTCTGTCTGGTTGTCTTATGGCTATCTATTGTGCGGTTAGCGAATGGCTGCTGGATACTGACCTGAGAGAAGCAGATATATATTTTCTGATATTGTTATTGTTCAACGACTTACGCGTAGGTCAGAATGATAGGGCTGCTTCGAGTGACCAATAGGCATACGTGAAAAAGCATATTAGAAATATTGAACACAACAAACAAGAAAACAGAGTCTGGAGAAATATGAAAAGGAAACATAACCTCCTTGATATGACACACATCAGTGTACTCGTTCCAGTAACTCTGGACAGAGCTGAAGAAACGGCATACTTGCGATGCCCTCGTGAGATTCTCCACTGCGCCTTCAATACGTCGTGATCATATTCATGAGAATTATCACCGAGGCCCCTGATGTCCGGCACTTTTAACGGGCGTGATGACTTCGAGATTGAGGTGCCACTCGTCAGTCGTATAACGCCTCACAAGAATTGTGTCTTTGATCTTTAGTACAAAGAATCACTCTCTTCACGGTGCAACCAGCTGAGTCGCCGTGCCCAAACCATGATCAATTGGAGTGGTATAGTGGTGATTGTGAAACGGCCCAACGCGAAAACACCAAACACTCCCAACGAAGAAGACGTGAAGACAATAAGCGCCGGCGCTTGTCCTCGTGTCTTCTTAACCATCAATGTCTACTGTCCTTCGCTTGCTCCATTTGATATTCGTGAATCCTTACCAACTCGCTTAACTATCAGTGCTACTGGAAGATATAGTAAAGTGTTCTGACAATAAAAAGAGTGGCCTGAGCACGCACACTCTTAAGTTGCTGTGTACTCCCAGACGCACCCAAAGAGAAATCTAAGAAAAGCAAGGGCTTGTGACTACAAGCAGCCTTTGAGGCCTTGACACTCAACCGTTCCACTATGGACCGAAATACATTCGTTTTCAATGAAAGCTTCCTTAGTGCTGCCATCATCCCTTGTCGGTGTTTAGTACGCGCGCAAACACGCACCCCCCCCCCCCCCCCCCCCCGCCCCAACGCCACACCAGAAATCTACTGCTGAGTCAAACTCTGCGCTAACGCGCCACTGTGCACAAAACGAAGTGACCTCTCCTTACGCTGAAAAGGTCAATAGCAGACGATTTATTCGTAACAGAGCCATCAGAGTATGTGACAGTGGCTTCCGGATTCGGTGTTAATGTGTTAATCAGCTTCCGTGCTAATCCCACTAACTACGTTTAGTCATCCTCAGATTATATCGGCAGGATTTTTTCCTTGCAACTCCACATTATTTCTTTCTCATTGCCAAGCATCACGTTCCCGGAGACCAGGCAGGCAGACAGGCGTGATTTATGGGACGATGGTGATTCCTTCGTCCACAGGAGCGATTTCTCAGCTGAAAAAAACAAAACAAAAGAGGCTATACGTGATAGGGAAGAAGCGTTTCGCCCAGTTACAGAAACCCCGCTTGTTCAATAGACATCGTTCCTCTCGCAGCCGGCCGACGCCCTATCCACTTTGATGAACATCGTCCCTCTCGAGGTAGACGTTCGGACGCCTCCGTCACGTCTGCAGGCACCGTCTAGGGTGAACAGAGACTCTAAAAGAGAAAAAATAAAATAAGAGAAATGACTAGCACGTGATACCTCTCCACGCCATTCGCCACGTCCATCATTCGCAGACCTTTTTCCCTCTCGCAAGGGGGGTGGAAATAAAGGGTTACCGCCTTCCTGGAACCCCTTAATTCTCTTTCACACACGTGTGCACTTTGAATGTGTACATGAAAGGCAGCAAAACGATCTTCTCTGACGTCTTCCTTCTCTCATGGAGTGAAGAGACGACAGTTTCGCAGCAGAGAACACTGTTGCACCATCGAGCAACGTAACAAAACAAAAAAAAGCAAGAGAACAGGCGATTAAGTGAGCAACTTTGAGATTTTTATGCCTGCTCTTAAACGACCTGTTCTGTATATACGGTTTTTCTTTTATTATCTTGAGGCCTAATCCCTCCTCTATTTTAAAATTCTCAGTTTGCTCGAACATTTTTCTTTTTTGGATCTCTTCGTCTTCTACCTTCTTTGAATTTTCTTTTCTTATTTTTCCCCCTTTTTTAAATCTTTCTGCCAACCCCGCGAAGTTAACTGCTTTTTACGCCTTGAAATGGTACCTACAGAGCGAAACGAGGCTCCATATAACATGTACACCAAGATCATGCATCGGGAGGTATAGCGCTGCGCAGTACGTCGTGATTTGTACGTGGGCAGGTTACGTTGTTGCGACATATTATGTAGGAAGACCACGATATTATACAGGAAGGTGATAAAATGAAAGCTATTCCGTTATGATATATTTATAATTAAATTTTAATTAGTAACAGTCGAATATGCTTGAAACATCGAACGGCATATCTGCATGCGCTGATTACAGGGCAGCATTAGGAAATACCGGCCCAGGACGAACATGAATGCCATTTTTTTTTCTCTCTCTCTATTTTTCTTCATTTCCTTCTTTCTTTCTTTCTTTCTTTCTTTCATTCTTTCTAATTTCTTCGTATATATTTATTTTCTCTTGACTTTTTCTTTTCATCTTTTTCCCTTTCTTTTTTTTTTGTTAAAACTATCACTTAATGGCATCAACTGTCATATAAACAGGCGTGCAGTGTTGGTGAAGGTATCTCCTTTTTTTTTTCGCTTGTAACCCCCTTGCTGGAAAAGCTTTCGGGCTAAGCGGAGAAATGACTGAACAAAAATAGTTCAAGGGAAGTACCACACTTCGCGGCGAACAAATTTTTGGGTGTGGTTGCACTTGTATTTTTTCAAAGAGGTAGAACGTTGGATGAGATGTTTCAGGTGCATGATGCAAAAAACAGCGCGACTTTAGCACTCATAAACATAATAGGAACAGACAGCTCCTGTGTGTTGTGTTCGTACGTTTTGATATCACGCTACACCTTTAACTAACGTGGTTGCTTGGGCGAGTTGGTACGACATGATTCACATAAAAAACAGCGCCAATAACGAGAGACAAGAAAAAGAAGGAGACAGACAGCGGCACTGTCAGTGCCGCTGTCTGTCTCCTTCTTTTTCTTGTCTCTCGTTATTGGCGCTGTTTTTTATGTGAAACACCTTTAACAATGTGAATTTGTACGAGTAGTCCCCCTGCAAATCCGGCGTGCGTGAACTGGCGAGCTCTGTTGGTGAGCGCGCCACACAATGAGCCGCGCATACTTCTTAAGCATACACGAGCTTGACATTGTCATAATGACATTTCATAACGGAAACGTTTGGGAAAAGAGTCCTATTCGAAAATTCACAAGCCGCCACACGCTATTCATTGACTTTTCTGTCACTTCTATATTGCACAAAAAACTTCAATATCAGGTTCCATATATCAGCCTCTATAGGGCTTTTGGGGCATTGCTTGTTTATGATAGCGGGTGGTACGTGCATCGCATGGCCCACAGGCCTCTGAAATCAGCGATAAATGCAGTCGATACACATACAGGTCTATATAGAGCTGCATCCATAATTTAATTGAGTTTCTTTGTATGCGCAGCCGAATATGACGAACACCGGCGCCCGCAAATGATCCCATCTATCGTAGATATAATTGTTAAGTCTCTGACCACTTTTCAGTAGAAACGGGGAGATATTATCTTAAATGTGGGCTAAAATATAATGTGGACTAAAAATATAACCAAGCCGTGAACTTACGGGCGGAAGGCTCGTTGGTCATTCACACCATGATTTAAAGTTCCGTATACATTCGAATTGCATTGAGACTGAAAAAAAAAAGGCCCAAGCGAAAGAGATAAAGGAAACAAAAGTGTGCGGTAATGATATTTTTAGGGGCGAAGCTCCTGAATGCTTAAGTCTGTTCATTCTCCGTTGTCGTACGTAGCCACCGGTGGCACATACCGCTCTAAAGCGGGTATGTGCCACAGGGGATGCGACATAGGAGATGGCGGTACTTGGAGTGTTCGATGGATGCACGGACGGACGCACGGACGGA
>NW_023612869.1:0-88770 GCF_013339725.1 Rhipicephalus microplus | reverse complement strand
TTCACTATGTACGAGCCCAACTGAAGAATGAATTTGAATCACATGTTTCTTCAAAATAACAGATGTGCGACATGAAAACAACAGCGAGTAGGTCTTCGCCCTTATAGTAACTCTGGGACAGTTATGTTGAAGCTATTAATAAATAAATCAAATCAAATGCAATCACAAAACCGATAATCCTTCGCTTTAGTGCATTTCAGTTAAAGAGCAGAATAAACGTACCTGGAAAACTTGACACCCTCTGCCAGGCGGCTCGAGCGTTAGCATCGAATCTACCAGCTTCTGTTGAGGCACGTAATTGCAGTAAGGCAAAAGAAACGCGCATTTTGAATACAAGTGCTTCTTTGCAAACAGAAGAAGCCGGCTTTGCGAGCGTTGCGCAGGGTTCGCAAATGTGACCACAATTTCTGGAAAGATTATTTCCCGGATACCCGGAAACAGGAAAGAAAAGAGTCGAGAGGAATATCAGTGTAATTGAATGAATGATTGAACAGATTTTATTTCAGAAGAGATACAGAAAAAGGAAGCGAAGCTAAAGGCCATTCGGCCTGACGTGGCTTCGCTACGCGAAAAGATAAAAGTTTAGCAAACATTGCTACATTGAATATTATTTATCACAATACAAGGAGCAGCAAAATAACAGAACACCTAAATAGCATCGAAGCCAAAATAGGTTACATTTAAATACAAAAAATAGGCTGCATAGGCACACAGAATCAGACATTGAGGCTCTTTTCATTACATATTCAGAAAGACAAATACTTACGTAATGATATATTCATATAATACAGTCATATATTCATACATACACTGAATTCATACATACATTGCACTTTGAAAACGGGATTGATGAAGGTGAAACAAAAGCTGTGCGAAGGTCTTAACAACAGCCGAGCAATACCCTTCCAGACAGTCGTTTTTAAGGCATAGAGGGCACAGACTCTCTTTCCTGAGTAAATAGCGTGCACGGCACTCGTTCATGGAAGAGACTAATAGACAAAGTAATGGAAAAGGAAGATTCAAAAATAATAATGAAGACTCAGTGTCTTAATATTTTATACGCTCACATCAGATGAGAGAGGGCTAAATCAGGTGGGAACAGTAACAACGGTTGGGAGCACTAACAAAAAACAACGCCAAAGAGAGTATACGGGATGTTTTTAGAGTTATTTATGATGTAAATATGAAGAAAGAAAATTGAACAATAACATAACTTGCTGCCGGCACAGACCAAACCTGTCAGGTTCGAATAACCTGTCCCATTATCTGCCGCTGAGGTATGCCGGCGGTCATCCCTCCATCCACATTATATGGCATACGTATGAGCGAGTTTAAAAGCGAGAGCGTAAGTAAGCGCCGCCAGTAGCTATTGGGGTGCTCCACGTTCACCCTAGTGACTACAAGTTGCGCTAACGCTACCACGTTTGAATGCACATATATACAGAATAAATTGAACAGAGAAATAACCACTGCCACAGCTCAGCGGTTAACCATACAAAAGGTTACTTGAAAGTCACAGGTTCGTTTTCTGCCGTCAGCAAATTATGTTACCATTATCTTTGCTTTCTTCATATTTACAGTAGAATTAACTTTAAAAACGCTCCCTCTACTTGCCAGCATTGTCTGAGAGGTAATATTACTATTCTCCAAAACAAAGTAAATAACCACTTGAATGGCACTACGTTTCTTCATTTCTTGCTGCAGTAAGAAAGTGATAACGAACGATCAGACGCAACATATCTATCAAGTGGCTGCCGTTCATTGCTTTACTCATCGCAGAAGCAGTAACACGGCCACAAAGAACTCATGCCCTTGCACTAATATATAAAGCTCTGCTTCTCCGAGAATAAGTTTGATGTATTGTGTAAGGGGGACTATTTGGCACTATATCGACAAAGAAGTCAGTGCAGTAGCGTGCGAAGCACTAAAAACGGACGGAAAACGCGATCGCTTTCTTCCAATTTGACGCTTTTAATGATGTGAGCAAGGCTTGCAATAGTTTACTCAAATAAACATATACACATCATTACTCCTCCCACAATAATGTCACCCTTAGACGTGTAATTTCGAACAACGCACACTTGTAAGCTGCAGAAATGAAGTCGCATATAGCATTTGCTCTTGTTATGGACAAGTATTATATCGCTATGAGTGGGCAATGTGTGAAAGTGACATTGCCGGAATCGAATTTGAAGGTGCAAAGAGTAAGAGACGGGTTTTATTTCCTTTGTATTACGATAAATATGCCATGCTCACGTTATTCGACCAGATGGCAGTCCTTACAGGAGAGAGAATTCGTGACCCAAGTACATTTGTCGGTGAAGTTTTATGTCCCACAACAACCTTATGAATATGAGAGACGCTGTAGCGGAGGGTTCCGAAACGTTCTACGAACATGGATTTCTTAGCGCGCACGAAATTCTGAATACACGGGCCGACAGCATTTTCGCATTCATTGAAAATGTAGCTGCCTCTACCGGGAGGAACTCTCATTGAGGCCCTACACACTGCGAAGAGCAATTATAATTTTAGAGGAAAGTGTTACCATCGGCCTTCACAGGTTGGGCAATGGTATGAGTTTCGCGGCGTCTGCCCTCATTTGTTCCAGTAAACGCTTCCCGAAACGCCAATGATGTGATGACAACAAGGTGGTCGGGTTCTGTGTCATTCATCAAAGTTATCGGTGGCAATTGTCATGCACTTTGGATATACGCGGTAGAGTTCGTCGGCTATACGGCTATATAGTGGTGGAGAGGCCACCTTTTATTTCTTGCGCGAGCTCACTCCGACCTCACGAGTTTAAATGGCGCCTGCTAGGCCCCAGCTAATTGTTTATTGTAAGTAATGGTCTATGCAGTGTCTCAATGAACCGAAAGTCTAGACGTTTCAAATTGCAGACACTCAGATGATGCAGAAATGCACAATAACAACTTCGGAGTTCATCACATCAAAGTGGCATTCACATGCCTGAGTATCAGTGCGATATAAAAAAAACTGGTTTCAATACCTTGTCTCCCAGTTATATATGAGGACATAATTACTGACAATGGCTTTCCGAAACAATCAACTACCTTTGTCACTCGACGTGTTCCTTTATTTTAATGTCCCTCTAAAAAGAAAACGTTAGAAAGCTCCCGAGACCCAAATGCTAGCGTCGTGAGCGACTGTCGTGATACGGGGAGATGAAAAAAATGATCTTTATGCCCGCTCTGATTACGATTTGCTAATGCTCGTGATTTATTTATTTTTTTCAGCTCACCATAAGCTCGGCCATTTTTGCAGGCAGGTCAATGCTGACAAAATGAAAAACGCTCATGTATTAAAAAACAAAGGGCTCACTGCGCCGAATGGTTGCGACAACGAAAAGTACAATATCCTTTTGTCGCGTTGCTGTTCTTACATGAGACAAACCGTGCACGGCTTGAACGACCATCTTACAAAATATGACTTCAATATCAGTTCCTCAACAAGCAGCAGCTTGGCAGCACATTGTTCGTTGTGCAGCTTCGTTTCTAAACTTATTAAAGGTGAAGTCATCTCGATATATCAATATAGGACTACGTGCAAAATAAGGAACAATTTGAGATTGAGAAAATAGGAAAATACGTGCACATGTGTCAGCTTACCCTCAATCGCCCTCCTGCAAAAAGAGAAGATTTTTTCGTAAATCTATACTGTATTATTGTACCACGTGGTGGACGCTTATTTCGTAACTGAGACCATATGACGGGTCATGCTTTTGCTTCTTCTGTTTCGCTTCTTTTAAGTTTTATTTTTGTATGTTTTTTCTGAAACGATAAACTTGCGAATATTTTTCATCAGCGCTTGTGTTTGTTTCTCCGCATCCGTCGCGTTTTCTTTGCGATGATCGCACATAGTATAATGTACCAGCTGGCTCTTCGGGACACCTTTCTGCAAATAGGTTCAGCATGTACAGCGCGCCTTCGTACGATACTGACGGATAGAAATGCGATAGTAGGAACGTGATAATTAGCGTGAGAAGCACCACCCGTGGTTGCCCATGGAAGTAAGGTATAGCGTTGTCCTGTAGCACGAGTGCGTGTGTGCTTGTTGGCCCATGGTGACTGCTACCTGTCGCAGATCGGCCCTTCCGTGGTTCACCATTGCCGTGAGAACGTAGAATACATCTAACGATAGTGTGCACAACCAAGTCACCTTGTCACAGAACGAGCGCTCAAAAAGAGCGCGCCGCCAACTCTTCGCGACAAAACGCCTGAGTGACGCCGTGAGGTCAACGATAAAAAAAAGAAAACAAACATACAGACTCCCCGGGCGCGACTCTCTCCCTCGGAAGCGTAGATTCGCCGACGAACCTCCTCACCCCACAACGGCGGCCGAGCAAGCACTCGAACTTTCTAGATGGAAAGGGGCGTGGTGAGGCCGGGTTGAGTCTTCCATCGCGGACGGCCTTCGAGCCGTCTCGTCCTCTCCGCAGCCTTCGCTGCGTATCGCGCCAACGAAATGACGAGAACTTTCTGGAATCTCGCGGGGAGGGTATTTAATCGAGCAGCCGAGGTGAGAGATCAGGAGAAGACCAAAGTTAGCGCAAGAACGCGTAGGGATTCCGCCGTGTAGTACGCGAAGGTTTTGTCCGTAGAGACAAAGCAGGAGAAGAAGAGGATTTCCACCTGAGGGGTGACGCCTCGAGCTACAGGCAAGAGTGTGTGTTTGCCGCTATCGAGCGAAGACGCGTGGCAACAGCTGCGTGTGTGAAGCCGACGTGTTTCCGGCGAAGAAGTTTGAAGCTTGGAGAGTGGCCTATTGGAGACGTGAGGTTTCCTGGAAGAGAAAATTCGGCAAAGTTTCCTGGAAGAGAAACTTCGAGGGCAGCGGAACGACAACAACGCTGGACTTTGAGTGAGTGATTCTCGGAAGAGTATCATCCAGACTTTTGTTCCAAGAACTTTGGACTGAATAGGTTTCCTATCTCTTTAGTTTTCAAGTGTCTTGGTTGTTCAATGCATGCGACTGCATTGTAGTGCGTATTGTTGTCAGTGTCCATTGTTTCGAGTGTGGCTGATTGTACTGTGTAGGACGTTGTTTGGTGGGAGACATATTGTATTTAACTATTGTGGAATATGCATACTTGTGTATTGTTTTTGATCTGCCGCTACTGAGAATATAATTCTGTTTTGTTTATCAACTCTCGGCTCTGACTTGTTCTTTGGGCCACAGCCGGCGTCCGCTGACGCGCCAAAAAAGACCACTTCTAAATTGTCCACGATTTCGTGGTGCGGTACGGGGGGCCGATACTTCGGCCTTTAGAATTAGCCCGGCGATCGCCTCCCTAATTAACGGGACCTGTGTGACAATTAATCTGGCGTCCGCGACAGAAACTTTTGGTACACAGTGTGTCCAAAGTTGTGAGAAAGAGCTTCGAGTTGTTGATAGTGCTATCGGAACGATTTTGTGTGTTGCTCAGTGTTCTTGTTAACGAGAGCAGGAGAGTGTTCCGATAGACTGATTTAGGCAGATACTTTTTGCACGCGGCAAGGTTTTATTTGCGAGACACAATGGATCTCGAAAAGCTAGTCGCTCTTGGTGAGAAGTAGGGTCTTTCTGGCGCCGAACTACGGAAGTGGGTCACCCAGAAGGAAAAAGAAGAAAAAAGAGAGCCAAAGAAGAAAAAGCGGCTGAGTTGGAAAGAGAGAAGTTGGCAGCTGAGAGGGCCAAGGAAGAAAAAGCAGCTGAGATGGAGAGAGAAAGGCTGGCCGCTGAAAGGGCGAAGGAAGAAAGAGAGCAAAAATTGAAGTTGGAGTTGGAGAGAGAAGTTGGCAGCCGAAAGGGCGAGAGAAGAAAGAGAGGCAAAGGAGCGACAGCTGAAAGAAGAAAGAGAGCAGCAGTTGAAGTTGGAGCTGGAGAGAAAAAAAGTTGGCAGCTGAAAGGGCGAGAGAAGAAAGAGAAGCAAAGGAGCAACAGCTGAAAGAAGAAAGAGAGGCAAAGGAGTGACAGCTGAAAGAAGAAAGAGAAGCGGAGTTGGCTGAAAGGGAACAGCAGCGGCAGCACGAGATAGAACTCGAGCGGCTCCGTTTGCAACACCGAAGTGAAACTCCGGTCCAAGCTAGAGTTGAAAGCAGCGAACGGGAGGACCAAGGCTTCCGCTTGAACCCAAGCAAGCTGCTCGTAGCGTTAGATGAATGAAAGGACGACCTTGACGCGTACCTTCACCGATTTGAGACAATCGCGAGGAGCCAGAATTGGTCGGAACATCAATGGGCAACTGTTTTGAGTACTTGCTTGAGTGGGGAAGCGCTCAGTGTGTACGGTAGGCTGACGCCGACCGATGCAGCCAACTATGCAAAGGTGAAAACTGCTTCGCCTAAGCGATTTAGATTTACTGTGGAAGGATTGCGGGACAGATTTCAGACAGGAAATCCAGCTGATGGTGAGACGGCTACGCAGTATGCCGCCCGACTTTGCCATTATTTCGACAGATGGATTGAGCTTTCAGGGACAGCGCAGGAGTACGATGAGCTTAGAGAGCTCCTAATTAGAGAACAGTTTCTTACTAGTTGCCACCCAAGCCTGTCGCTGTACTTGAAAGAGAGGAAGGCTGACTCAGTTGAAGGCATGCTTGAATTGGCTGATCAATTCTCGGAAGTGCAAGGTGGCACTAATTTGACAAAGGTCAAGAAGGATTGTCCCGAAGATTCGAAGAAATTGGCTCCCGAAGAAAAGAAGCGTGCACCGGAGAGCATCCCGCGATGTTTTCTGGGTAACCGAGTGGGTCATCGCGCGGAAAAACTGTCGAACGATCTTTACGAGCCCGACGGTAGTAAAATGTTTTAAGTGTGGTCAGACTGGGCACGAAGCAGACGCATGTCGAAACGGAGCGAGTCAAACTCACCAGGTATCCTGTGTGCAAGCGGCACCGAAATCCGGTAATAATGCCGTCACAGATGGATTCGTAGAGTTGAAAATTGGGGAGAAAATTCCTATTGTGGATGCTGTAATGGCAAAACAGCCAACCGGTGTTACGAAGGGAATGCCAACGCTGCCTGTAAAAGTTGCGGACAAAAAGGTTACGGTGTTACGAGACACCGGTAGCTCCACGGTTATCGTGCAGAGAAATTTGGTACGGGAAAGTAAGTTAACAGGCAAAACGAAACCGCTTTGCCTAATTGACCGTACGGTTCGGATGTTCCCGAAAGTAAGTTAACAGGCAAAACGAAACCGCTTTGCCTAATTGACCGTACGGTTCGGATGCTTCCCGAAGCAGAAATTGAGGTTGAAACCCCGTACTTCAGCGGGAAGGTTACTGCTTTATGCATGACGACCCCCCTGTACGAACTTGTCATCGGAAACATCGACGGGGCGCGAGGACCGAGTGATCCGGAATGCTTGGGAGAAGACCGTAAGACAGAGCCCTCGCCAACCCAGAGACCGCGAGATACAGTGGTGGAGCAGCCCGTGACGGATCTCACTAGAGCCCAAGGTGAAGCCGCGGCGCCAGAGACAGTGAATGAGAAGATGATCGTGTTGAATGAGTTCTTGGGCCGAGCAACTTGACTTACGTCGACACGACCTCAACCGACCGACAGTGTAAAGGTGACGGAGTTGGCCAGCTGGGCCAAATGTAAAGACATGATCAAGCTGGTAAATAAACAGACAGGACCCGTCGAATGTTGTGACCCGTTAACGGTGTCGGAAGTGACAACGATGGCTGAGACGCCGCCTCAGATACCGTCGTTGGAAAGGGCTCGACGAAAAGTAACGAGGAAAAACAAGAAGAGGTCGAGCGAGCACCACAAAAAAGGTCGGAAGCGCAGCTCTAAGTACTCAGGATAGGTGCTGAGGTCAAATTGGAATGCGTTTGTCTGTGTTGAGCCTCAATGTGTTGTGTTTTGTTATCCTGTGTCACAACTGCATGTCGCGTGAGTCAAAATTTTGGTTACGGTAGTGTGACGTATAGCATTGTACAATGGTTGTAATGAAAGAACTTTGTACATTTGTATTGTCTGGAATATGTGATGGAGCATTGTATTCATGTACTTGTGGCTATACTCTATGTTCTGTGAGATTGAAGTGCAGTGTACAGTTGTATTGAAAGATCTATTATGAATGTGAAGTGTCATGAGCGACGGATTGTGTTACAGTCTGTGAGAGTGTGTGGTGACTGTTTGCGCTCGTTTGTGTGGTTTTAAATATTATGAGATAATATTCTTAAAGTGGGGGGCAGTGTCACAGAACGAGCGCTCAAAAAGAGCGCGCCGCCAACTCCTCGCGACGAAACGCCGGAGTGACGCCGCGAGGTCAACGATAAAAAAAAGAAAACGAACATCCAGACTCCCCGGGCGGGACTCTGTCCCTCGGAAGCGTAGATTCGCCGACGAACCTCTTTACCCCACAATGGCGGCCGAGCAAGCACTCAAACTTTCTAGATGGAAAAGGGCGTGGTGAGGCCGGGTTGAGTCATCCATCGCAGACGGCCTTCGAGCCGTCTCGCCCTCTCCCCAGCCTTCGCTGCGTATCGCGCCGACGAAATGCCGAAAACTTTCTGGAATCTCGCGCGGAGGGTATTTAATCGAGCAGCCGAGGTGAGAGATCAGGAGAAGACGGAAGTTAGCGCCAGAGCGCGTAGGGATTCCGCCGTGTAGTACGCGAAGGTTTTGTCCGTAGAGACAAAGCAGGAGAAGAAGAGGATTTCCACCTGAGGGGTGACGCCTCGAGCTACAGGCAAGAGTGTGTGTTTGCCGCTATCGAGCGAAGACGCGTGGCAACAGCTGCGTGTGTGAAGCCGACGTGTTTCCGGCGAAGAAGTTTGAAGCTTGGAGAGTGGCCTATTGGAGACGTGAGGTTTCCTGGAAGAGAAAATTCGGCGAGGTTTCCTGGAAGAGAAACTTCGAGGGCAGCGGAACGACAACAGCGCTGGACTTTGAGTGAGTGATTCTCGGAAGAGTATCATCCAGACTTTTGTTCCAAGAACTTTGGACTGAATAGGTTTCCTATCTCTTTAGTTTTCAAGTGTCTTGGTTGTTCAATGCATGCGACTGCATTGTAGTGCGTATTGTTGTCAGTGTCCGTTGTTTCGAGTGTGGCTGATTGTACTGTGTAGGACGTTGTTTGGTGGAAGACATATTGTATTTAACTATTGTGGAATATGCATACTTGTGTATTGTTTTTGATCTGCCGTTACTGAGAATATAATTCTGTTTTGTTTATCAACTCTCGGCTCTGACTTGTTCTTTGGGCCACAGCCGGCGTCCGCTGACGCGCCAAAAAAGACCACTTCTAAATTGTCCACGATTTCGTGGTGCGGTACGGGGGGCCGATACTTCGGCCTTTAGAATTAGCCCGGCGATCGCCTCCCTAATTAACGGGACCTGTGTGACAATTAATCTGGCGTCCGCGACAGAAACTTTTGGTACACAGTGTGTCCAAAGTTGTGAGAAAGAGCTTCGAGTTGTTGATAGTGCTATCGGAACGATTTTGTGTGTTGCTCAGTGTTCTCGTTAACGAGAGCAGGAGAGTGTTCCGATAGACTGATTTAGGCAGATAGTTTTTGCACGCGGCAAGGTTTTATTTGCGAGACACAATGGATCTCGAAAAGCTAGTCGCTCTTGGTAAGAAGTAGGGTCTTTCTGGCGCCGAACTACGGAAGTGGGTCACCCAGAAGAAAAAAGAAGAAAAAAGAGAGCCAAAGAAGAAAAAGCGGCTGAGTTGGAAAGAGAGAAGTTGGCAGCTGAGAGGGCCAAGGAAGAAAAAGCAGCTGAGATGGAGAGAGAAAGGCTGGCCGCTGAAAGGGCGAAGGAAGAAAGAGAGCAAAAATTGAAGTTGGAGTTGGAGAGAGAGAAGTTGGCAGCCGAAAGGGCGAGAGAAGAAAGAGAGGCAAAGGAGCGACAGCTGAAAGAAGAAAGAGAGCAGCAGTTGAAGTTGGAGCTGGAGAGAAAAAAAGTTGGCAGCTGAAAGGGCGAGAGAAGAAAGAGAAGCAAAGGAGCAACAGCTGAAAGAAGAAAGAGAGGCAAAGGAGTGACAGCTGAAAGAAGAAAGAGAAGCGGAGTTGGCTGAAAGGGAACAGCAGCGGCAGCACGAGATAGAACTCGAGCGGCTCCGTTTGCAACACCGAAGTGAAACTCCGGTCCAAGCTAGAGTTGAAAGCAGCGAACGGGAGGACCAAGGCTTCCGCTTGAACCCAAGCAAGCTGCTCGTAGCGTTAGATGAATGAAAGGACGACCTTGACGCGTACCTTCACCGATTTGAGACAATCGCGAGGAGCCAGAATTGGTCGGAACATCAATGGGCAACTGTTTTGAGTACTTGCTTGAGTGGGGAAGCGCTCAGTGTGTACGGTAGGCTGACGCCGACCGATGCAGCCAACTATGCAAAGGTGAAAAATGCTTCGCCTAAGCGATTTAGATTTACTGTGGAAGGATTTCGGGACAGATTTCAGACAGGAAAGCCAGCTGATGGTGAGACGGCTACGCAGTATGCCGCCCGACTTTGCCATTATTTCGACAGATGGATTGAGCTTTCAGGGACAGCGCAGGAGTACGATGAGCTTAGAGAGCTCCTAATTAGAGAACAGTTTCTTACTAGTTGCCACCCAAGCCTGTCGCTGTACTTGAAAGAGAGGAAGGCTGACTCAGTTGAAGGCATGCTTGAATTGGCTGATCAATTCTCGGAAGTGCAAGGTGGCACTAATTTGACAAAGGTCAAGAAGGATTGTCCCGAAGATTCGAAGAAATTGGCTCCCGAAGAAAAGAAGCGTGCACCGGAGAGCATCCCGCGATGTTTTCTGGGTAACCGAGTGGGTCATCGCGCGAAAAACTGTCGAACGATCTTTACGAGCCCGACGGTAGTAAAATGTTTTAAGTGTGGTCAGACTGGGCACGAAGCAGACGCATGTCGAAACGGAGCGAGTCAAACTCACCAGGTATCCTGTGTGCAAGCGGCACCGAAATCCGGTAATAATGCCGTCACAGATGGATTCGTAGAGTTGAAAATTGGGGAGAAAATTCCTATTGTGGATGCTGTAATGGCAAAACAGCCAACCGGTGTTACGAAGGGAATGCCAACGCTGCCTGTAAAAGTTGCGGACAAAAAGGTTACGGTGTTACGAGACACCGGTAGCTCCACGGTTATCGTGCAGAGAAATTTGGTACGGGAAAGTAAGTTAACAGGCAAAACGAAACCGCTTTGCCTAATTGACCGTACGGTTCGGATGTTCCCGAAAGTAAGTTAACAGGCAAAACGAAACCGCTTTGCCTAATTGACCGTACGGTTCGGATGCTTCCCGAAGCAGAAATTGAGGTTGAAACCCCGTACTTCAGCGGGAAGGTTACTGCTTTATGCATGACGAACCCCCTGTACGAACTTGTCATCGGAAACATCGACGGGGCGCGAGGACCGAGTGATCCGGAATGCTTGGGAGAAGACCGTAAGACAGAGCCCTCGCCAACCCAGAGACCGCGAGATACAGTGGTGGAGCAGCCCGTGACGGATCTCACTAGAGCCCAAGGTGAAGCCGCGGCGCCAGAGACAGTGAATGAGAAGATGATCGTGTTGAATGAGTTCTTGGGCCGAGCAACTTGACTTACGTCGACACGACCTCAACCGACCGACAGTGTAAAAGTGACGGAGTTGGCCAGCTGGGCCAAATGTAAAGACATGATCAAGCTGGTAAATAAACAGACAGGACCCGTCGAATGTTGTGACCCGTTAACGGTGTCGGAAGTGACAACGATGACTGAGACGCCGCCTCAGATACCGTCGTTGGAAAGGGCTCGACGAAAAGTAACGAGGAAAAACAAGAAGAGGTCGAGCGAGCACCACAAAAAAGGTCGGAAGCGCAGCTCTAAGTACTCAGGATAGGTGCTGAGGTCAAATTGGAATGCGTTTGTCTGTGTTGAGCCTCAATGTGTTGTGTTTTGTTATCCTGTGTCACAACTGCATGTCGCGTGAGTCAAAATTTTGGTTACGGTAGTGTGACGTATAGCATTGTACAATGGTTGTAATGAAAGAACTTTGTACATTTGTATTGTCTGGAATATGTGATGGAGCATTGTATTCATGTACTTGTGGCTATACTCTATGTTCTGTGAGATTGAAGTGCAGTGTACAGTTGTATTGAAAGATTTATTATGAATGTGAAGTGTCATGAGCGACGGATTGTGTTACAGTCTGTGAGAGTGTGTGGTGACTGTTTGCGCTCGTTTGTGTGGTTTTAAATATTATGAGACAATATTCTTAAAGTGGGGGGCAGTGTCACAGAACGAGCGCTCAAAAAGAGCGCGCCGCCAACTCCTCGCGACGAAGCGCCGGAGTGACGCCGCGAGGTCAACGATAAAAAAAAGAAAACGAACATCCAGACTCCCCGGGCAGGACTCTGTCCCTCGGAAGCGTAGATTTGCCGACGAACCTCTTTACCCCACAATGGCGGCCGAGCAAGCACTCAAACTTTCTAGATGGAAAAGGGCGTGGTGAGGCCGGGTTGAGTCATCCATCGCAGACGGCCTTCGAGCCGTCTCGCCCTCTCCCCAGCCTTCGCTGCGTATCGCGCCGACGAAATGCCGAAAACTTTCTGGAATCTCGCGCGGAGGGTATTTATTTGAGCAGCCGAGGTGAGAGATCAGGAGAAGACGGAAGTTAGCGCCAGAGCGCTTAGGGATTCCGCCGTGTAGTCGGCGAAGGTTTTGTCCGTAGAGACAAAGCAGGAGAAGAAGAGGATTTCCACCTGAGGGGCGACGACTCGAGCTACAGGCAAGAGTGTGTGTTTACCGCTATTGAGCGAAGACGCGTGGCAACAGCTGGGTGTGTGAAGCCGACGTGTTTCCGGCGAAGAAGTTTGAAGCTTGGAGAGTGGGCTATTGAAGACGTGAGGTTTCCTGGAAGAGAAACTTCGGCGAGGTTTCCTGGAAGAGAAACTTCGATTGATTGATTTGATTTGTGGTGTTTAACGTCCAGAAACCACCATATCATTATGAGAGAGGCCGTAGTGGAAGGCTTCGAAACTTTCGACCACCTGGGGTTCTTTAAGTGCACCCAAATCTGAGCACACGGGCCTACAACATTTCCGCCTCCATTGGAAATGCAGCCGCTGCAGCCGGGATTCGATCCCGCGACCTGCGGAAGAGAAACTTCGAGGGCAGCGGAACGACAACAACGCTGGACTTTGAGTGAGTGATTCGCGGAAGAGTATCATCCAGACTTTTGTTCCAAGAACTTTGGACTGAATAGGTTTCCTATCTCTTCAGTCTTTAAGTGTCTTGGTTGTTCAATGCATGCGACTGCATTGTAGTGCGTATTGTCAGTGTCCGTTGTTTCGAGTGTGGCTGATTGTACTGTGTGGGACGTTGTTTAGTGGGAGACATATTGTATTTAACTATTGTTGAGTGTGCATACTTGTGTATTGTTTTGGATCTGCCGTTACTGAGAATATAATTCTGTTTTGTTTATCAACTCTCAGCTCTGACTTGTCCTTTGGGCCACTGCCGGCGTCCACTGGCGCGCCAAAAAAGGACCACTTCTAAATTGTCCACGCTTTCGTGGTGCGGTTCGGGGGGGCCGATACTCTGGCCCTTGGAATTAGCCCGGCGATAGCCTACCTAATTAACGGGACCTGTGTGACACGCCTCCATTAGCGTTTAAAGTCGGCCAATACTGCTGAGCTTGGATGAGCTCTAGAACAACTCACTGGTGACTGGTAGCAGTACCCATGCGTCAAGAAAACTCGACTTTTCGCTGTACTACGATGCAACTACTTGCTTCCACCAGCGTCCCTGGGCGACCTTCGTTGACTAAGCGACATGACGCTTGAATATTAAGCATGTCGTCGTATGACTGCGAAGTTGGCGGCTCAACCACAAAACGCACAAATGTCGCTTTACTCGTTGCAGCAGCCGTATTTTCTCAAAAAGTCAGCAGCTAGAGCTAGTCGCTATAATATTACAGTTAGCAGCTATCGCAATACCTCATTTGACCTTGAAGGGCCACTCACCAGGTTTGGCAATTTTGAGCTCACAAGCGCAATGCGTAGATGAGGTTTTCATGATCGCGTTTGCCGAAATTCGCAACGCTACACGCCCCGGAATTGGGTCAAATTTCAAGAGTAACGCTGCTCCCCCACCCCCTTTTAGGGGCGAAGCTTCGTAAAGCGGCACCCGTTCGTCCCTCGTTGTAGTGCGTAACATGTCTTACGCTTTCACCGGCAAGGTGGTGCCGGTGGGAGATTTCTCCTGTGCGTTGTTGAACAATAAAAAATTCGCAGCGTGCGCGTTATCTAAAAGCCAAATTCTTCTGGCTCTCATTCCCGATTAGCAGCCATTGGGATGTACATTGAGCACTCGTGACAAGAAATGATTGCTACGTTATTCTCGCTGCGTGTAACCTTCTTAGTTTTAGAAAGATTTAGCTAGCGTTGAGCCGCAGTGCCATGAATACAATGAACTAGTATATACCATGAACTCGAGGTGGCTAAAGGTGGGAAATAGATACGAAGTGCTATCCGTAAGAAACTAAAAGCCGAATTCTCCTGTCTCTGAATTCCCATTAACAGCCATTGGCATGTACATTGAGCACTACCTGTCAGGAAAAAGTTGCTACGTTACACCCGCTCGGCGTAACCTCCCTTGTTTTAGAAAGGTTTAGCGAGCGTTGGGTCGCAGTGCCATGAATACAGTGAACTAGTGTATACCATGAACTCGAGGTGGTTAAAGGTGGGAAGTAGACCCGAAGCGCAAGCCGTAAGAAAGTGTGCGTGTGCCACCTCTTGTTTAGTCCTTGGAATGTCTGCTGGATGGCGGTACTTCTATATGGGCAATATATGATAAAAAGATGCGAGATGGTGGTACTCAGAGTGTTAAATAGATGGACGAATGGACACACAGAAAGATGCATGGATGGACGCATGAACCGACGCAGGGGCGGATGCTTGGACGAACGCAGGGAAGGACGCACGAACAGACGCTCGCACGGACGGGCACCTGGACGCACGGACGGTCACACAGACAGAAGCATGGACGGACGAAATCCAGAACAAATAGACGGAAGAATGCTTTGCCCCACTCTCCATCATTTACTCCGTGGATATGCTGCCATTGGAGGGGGTGCGTGCGCCCATAGATTGAAGGCATGACGTGCGCGTATGAATGGCCCTACGAACACGGCAATGCAGTTACGTTGGTCCCCTACGTAGTCGACTATGCTCTGAGGTTGTCAAAAGTGGGACGTTACATGGCGAAAATATCTAACACACTATGCGCAGTTTATGCATTTTATGCTCGAAGAGATTAATAGATCTCTAGATAAATATTGAGACGCGATAAGGGTATGTTAGCGATATTTTCTTTTTTAATTTTTTTCCCGTGAATAGAAGTCAGGCTCTGGTGTTTCGCCGACACGCGGCGCCACCTATCGACGCAGTTTTGAGTAGTGCGAAGCCTGGCTCTCTTGCATGTGCAACCAGGTGCAACTACAGCGTACGAAGCAACGATTGAGCTAAATATTAGATGTATTTGCGCATTTAACACAGAAAAAACGCTATGAATTTCTCTTCGCTTGTCGGACGCGTCACGGAACCGCCGTGAAGTGCTTGTTGGTTTCCCGCCTGAACGACGGCAAAAACAAGAGCAGACGCAATAGCTCCGGGTTCTACGAAAAGAGAACCGAGTATGCGCTACTGTTGCGTTGGGAATTGCCACGGACGCAGATGACTTATGTTTTACTGATTTCCGCTGTTTTCACAAATCAGAATAGCGAGAGCACTAAAAAAGGCCGTTGCGAACGTGTTGGGTATGCGAATATTGGTGTTCTCCGCAGCCGTTCGCTCGAGTGAGCGTGATGATGTTGGTCTCCTGTTATTGTTTTGAGTAGCCTTGGCGGAGAACCATGGTCACATTGATTATGAAGCTTACCAGACCCTCTGACCGCGGTGCGCGACGTGCAACAGTAAACAGGTGGCACCCGGCTGCAATAAACATCGCACAAGCTGCGACCACCAATAATCTAAAATTATCGCCACCACACAACATTACGCACACTACGGCTTTGAAGGCTCTCAGTGCCAGCTTCAACTCGGAAGTGCGGACACGTACGTCAAATAGGTCAGTCCCAAAATTATCGCGACCACAAACAATTTTTTTTGCCGTTGGTCTCCGGCATTACCTATCTCGGAGGCATCAGTGTTGCCTTTCGTTGTACACTGAGAAAATGAACACGCTTGTATCCCCATTTGCAGTGTATACACACGGAAGACAACCGTCAACTGAGCATTTTGAGCATTTGAGCATGCGTAATAAAACACTTCAATGCATGGCAGGCAACTGCAAGCAAGAATGCAACTTCAAAGTGAAAATCACCAGCGCCATTCGTGCCGGATAGACCTAGCTTCATACCACTGATCACATAGATGGTTCGTGTAAGCGCTTAGTTTTGTGGTTGCCTCAAAGTCTTTGTGGTACAACGCTCGCTTGCAGATAAATTGCCAGGTGCAGCACGCCGAAATAAATTAAAAATATTTGGCTTCTGCCCACACTTTGTTGTGATGAGCTTCCTACATTTAAGAAGCAAGCTTGGATTAGAGGAAGGAACTTGCCAGGTCTTTCATTTCAGGATACCGTGCCTCGAGTCCAACAAAAGAGGAGGGCTTATGCACGTACGCAGGCGGACGGCTCTCTGTGCATTGCACAATAATGGCCCGTGGTGACGGGGGCGCTGGCGGTGTGGTGTTGTTAGCAGTGATGCCTGGGCAGAGTCTGACGTCTATATCAACGAGATGCGGTGCTAATGTGTGGCGTTTCACATGAGTTCACCTCCCCGCGATTCCGCCGTCAGCGCATCGAGCAGACGACAGGCGTGGAACGCTCCTACGCGTTTGCGCACTTGTGCTCATCTACTACACCGCGTCTAAGTCAGCGTTTTCAAATTATTTCGCAGAAAAAGGCAATACACCTCAAAATAACGCTGGTAAAAAAAAGACGCCGCTCAAGTTCATGGGGTTGGGCTTGTTCGGGCACGCCACGCGCACGTGATATGTTGGTTGGATGCTGGAGAGAGCAGGAAAGAGATTTGGCTTGCGAAGGCTACACTGAGGAGCGGCAAGGGCTTCGAGCTCACCTCCTTTCATCCTTGTTTTCCGCTGCTTCAACAACAACAAAAAGAACTGTTTGAAATGCGAAGCATTTCTTAGCGAGCTTCAGCGACTTTAGCGTGTCTATCTATCTATCTATCTATCTATCTATCTATCTATCTATCTATCTATCTATCTATCTATCTATCTATCTATCTATCTATCTATCTATCTATCTATCTATCTATCTATCTATCTATCTATCTATCTAGCCGCCTACGACTTTTAGCTCTCCTGGCCGTTTCAATATTTGTATCGATACCAAGCTTGTATGGCATAACAGGACTGTATGAAGAACATATTTGACTACTCATAACATGAAAATCATGAAATGTATGTCATGAATGTCATCATTTATATTTCATGGTCCTGCAGCTCTTGCGGTAGTTTCGTTCACATTGCATGTTGCAAAACTGGTGTGGTGAGACATGATTGCATCGAGAGCACAAGCTATAGACCATAACATGAAAATCATGACATGTGTGCCATGTAACGACATGTTTAAATGCCACGCTCATGATGTGCTCGTGGCCGTTTCACTACCGTCACATATTCCAAATTTGGTATCACGGTACGTGAATGAATGACGTAGGTACGTGATTGGTGCAAACTTTATAAACGAGATGTGTGTCATTCAAATAACATGACTAAATGCTGCACTCATGGTGCGCTCACGACCGTTTCGCTAGCATCACATGTACTAAACCCGGTAATATGCGACGTGAACGGGCAAATACTAAATGACACATGCAAGCATGATAATCACGACATACGTGTCATGTAACAACATAACTACATGCCACACTCATGATGCACTCGCGCCCATTTCACTAGCTTCACGTATGCAAAATTCGGTATCACGTGAAGCAAATGGATGATGAAGGTATGTGACTGGCGCAAACATAATAATCAAGACATGCGTGTCATGTGAGAACATGACTAAATGCCACAGTCAAGGCGCAAATACATTTCGACGTGACGCGATGTGCATGCTCACCGGCGTTCATTTTCATCGCGTGACGCCGGCGTTGCCACGCCAGGCACCGGTCCTGCCATACTCGCTTGCGCTACGGCTCTTTGGCGCATGCGCGTTTCAGCGCGTCTGGCGTCCCTCTGTCAAGATAAGAGGAAGACGCTGAGTAACGCATCGGTATGAAGTAATGTTACTCTATGGCATCGGCGCAAAATGCAGCATGCCACATTTTGCGCCGGTTGCCGTCGGGCCACTTCGACGGACGCTGGTCGCGCTTGGCGTCCGACTCTAGAGTGCTCGCGTTTAGCTAACGTAGCGTTGATGTGCACAGCGTGCGCGTCCGTCAACGCTACATGAGAGTATATTGGGATCTTCATGATGCGCTCGTGGCCGTGCCATTTTGCCAGCTCCAGATATACCAAATTTTGCGTTAGGTGACACCTATAAATGACGAAAGATATGACTGGCGCAATTACGATAATCCTGACCAGCGTGTCATGTAAGAACTTGACAACATACCACGCTCATAGCGTGCTCGTGGCTGCTTTGCCAGCTTCACATACACTAAATTTTGTATCGCGTGAAGAGATGAAGAAGGTAAGCGACACATCCAAACATAATTATCTTGACACAGAAGTCATTTACGGAATCCTTTACCTACACCTCGTCTCGGTTTGCTAATTTTAAAGTGACATATCAACATTTCTTATTCATACTACACATATCATCGATTCCCACTGTACGTGGGATCTGTCGATTTTTCTCAGCTCGCAATGAACCTATTCAAAAAAATTCTGTGGCAAAATGCTCCTCAGTTGACACCCAACAACTTGCACGGTTTAACTAAAATTTCGTATGGGGCCTGGTGAAAAGTCTCTTTAATGTAGACTTTTATGGCAACAAAGAGATACTTCACTAAGCTGAAGGCTGACTTAAAGACATGACTTTCATTACAACTTTGTGAGGCGAAGTAATATTTGTGCTCACGTGTTCAGCGATTGGTGTGCTTGTGCCATCAATTATAAAATGTCACCATTTACTGCAAGTCTGCTCTATGTACCTCTAGGTCTTCCAACTTCACAGGAAGCGCTGCTCATCCCTTGAAATTGCGATGCGCAGTGACTGATCAGATAACTACTAGTAGGTCGGTACTGCTAACTCCCACCGATTATGAGGGTCTTTGTCATCACCGACAAAAACAATTTTTTTTATCTAAAGAGATTGACGTGAGGCTGAACTGTGTAAAACAGGAAGTTAGGCCACAGCAGTATGCACTAATGAAAGAGCCAGAACATTTGTTTCCAACTTCTAGCGCTAGCGCTGACGCCGTGCAGCTCGCAGTACACAATATCACCGAGCAGTGCGCGCTAAGTGACTAACACAATGGGCGATGCAAACACTTCGGTAGGACACAAAGCAAACGACAAATGGGATGCCCGAGAAAGACAGCAGAAAAGAGATGATCCACTGGCTGATGTGCAGCATGAGGTGAAAAAGGGATCACGCGTCAAGGTAACTGATAAGAAGCAGTTAGACCGCGAGCAGTCGCGCCACTCAGTGGAATCAAAGTCACGCCAAGTCAAAGTGTTCGCGGACGAGAGCATTTGTGGCGGTAACTCCTCAGGAAAAAAATTAAAAATTGCGTTAAAGCATACTTTGCGATTAAGTGGCTGGCTGGGGCTCGGTGGTAAGATAAGTGAGTTGTACGCCTTGCGTATTCCCCGTTTCAACAGGAAAGTCCTCAGGGCAGGACCATCATGCGCCCGACTCGTGTGTGAAGTGGAGCCGTAATCTCTTTAGGGGACCTAACGACCTGATATGTTGAACGTAATTTTGGTTTGGGTTGTTCATGTAGGTTTGAGTTTTTTTTTCATCATCGCCACGGTGAGAAGTTACATTGGTAACCTAATTTTGCGTTTTTTAGTGTTTCGGTATAGTTTATTAGTCTAGGGTGGTGACATTGTGAAAGGCATTTAGTGGAAGGTCGCGTATCTATTGGAAATGGCAGTTTGAGAAGTCAAACACTCTTTCGTCAAACACACAGGCGCAGGTTGATTTAGAGTGAAGGTTAAAGAGTTCCTCATGGAGTTAAAGAGGCCCTCGCGTCTATCCTGGGTAGGTAGTATCAGACCCCAGCAAAGTATTTTGTTTGGCCACATACGTATTGGAAACGGCAATCGGAGCTTGCCTTTTACAAAGAATGAGTGAATGTGAACGATCAGCCGCAATCTTCTGTAGTAGTCTGAGTCTGCCGCAGCAAAAGGCGTCCACAGTTGAATGAGCGACGAGGGGGACAAACAAATTGTTCGCATTAAAGGCGCGCTGATCGAGGTTGCCGATGCTCTTGAGATTCAGTGATGATGATGAGATTCAGTGATTGTTACTGAGTAGTAGCAATGGGAAGATTCAGCTAACTAATATAGTAGAGCTTTTAGTTGTTGTTGTTGTTTTTGTTGTTATTTGGTGACTGGAGTAGTTTCCATGAATGAAATGACCCGGCACGAGTTCGCGTTGCACGTTCAGATGAGTTTCGTGTGTGATTTTAGGTGATTAGAAGAAACTAATGGTTTCGGCAATAATGTAAATTGTCTTGTTTTCGTTTTAGTCAATAATAGGTGTTCTTGGGTTGTTGCACTGCGAACTTCTCCCTATGTCATATAACTGTGCTCGTAAGTGCATAAAATTTGTCTGTAAGAATTGTTTTGTGTGTGAAAGAGGGCCGTGTTTGTGAAATGAGTTCAATGTTTTTGTCCTTTGCGTTTGGTCTGATTCGTTGAGACGATAATGTGCGTGTCATCGCATACGCCAGCAGACCTCTCACAAAACCTTAAGGCAACTACAATGTCATCAAGAAGGATTGTTTGGCGTTCGTTTGGTCACTTGTCAAGTTCCAGTCATACATTTATGGCCGTATTTTCAATTTTCTAACGAAACACCACGCATTACACTGCTTGTATTCTCTCAAGAATCTATGAGGTCATTCTGCTCGTTGGGCGCTTCGGTTTCGTGAATGTGGCATCCGCGTCATTTACTGATGTACCGCAAGCATACGGAGGCTTGCGTTATGCTTGCCCCACTATCCCCTGACATTTCATCGATGTCATCAGACCACGCGCCGTCAGCTTTTGACGTGGACACCATCTCTTCTGCACAACGCAATCATCCATGGATTGCATCACTTCGTGACTTGTTATCCGAAGCACCCACACTTCCGACCACTCAAACCCTGCCAAGTCAGGTTCTACACTTTAGTGTTCGGGATGGCCTTTTGTACCGGCGCTACTATTCTGCAGATGGTAGGAACTTGCTACTACTCATTATCTGAACGTTTCGCTGTACAATCTGCGCGTCGCTTAATTCCGACCCACAATTTACTCACGCCAGTGTTTTCAAGACCTACGACCGCCTACTAAAAAGGCATCATTGGCTACACGTGTTTACCATTGTGCGCCAGGTGATTCGCAGTGGCCATGAATGACCTGGCGGATGAAGGTGAACATTTGACGAATGTCAATGGCGGAAAACCCACCACATCCTACAGCAGGTTCATTGCAGTCACTTGCAAGCCCAGACCACCCATTCGACTGCGTTGCTATTCACCTCTACGGAGTTGAACCTGGGGTGTGTTGGTGCATAACCTAATAAAATATTTGTGGCGCAACTGATAAAAGCAACTAAAAGAGAAGGAGATAGGATAGGGAACCATCCGATCACCTCCTTTTTTCTTTGCTTGTATTAGTTGCACCAGAAATACTTCATTAAGATCTCTACGGACCATTGCCATTTATAACGGCAGGTGACCGCTGGGCTATCGTGGCTGTCTACCACCTTAAATGGTGCGCCAAACGAGCTGCTCTTCCCAAAGCGACAGTACAAAGATTCACATCTTTCATACTGAATCGTTTTATGCGTCGTCTTGATTCTCTTCTCGAACTACACAGAGACCACGGGCGTGTATTGCTCGCCGATGTAATCGAAGCACATCTTTAATTGTGTCACATTGTACACCGGAAGAGTACAGCGTACCACCCCCAGACAAACAGTCTCATGGAGTGCTTTAATCGTACTCTAGGGTACATGCTTGCGACACAAGTCGTTTGTGATCAGACAAACTGGGACCTCGTTTTTACATTTGTGACACACGCGTACAACACTTCTACGCAAGTCGTTAGTGAGTTTTCCCCATTTTTTTATCTTTTGTAAAGTCTGCAACCCCCGCACATCATTCGTACTTTGCTACCATACGCGCCAGATTCCTCTCAATGCACGTCTGCCTCGGAAACCGCCGGTTACTCGAAAGAGCTCCGTAAGCTAGCCAAGGGGCTTGCTCGACCGACCAAGAGCACCAAAAGAAGACCCGCCACGGCGACCATTGTCTGCACCAATGTTTGTTCTAGCGGCACTTTTATGGCTGCATGTACCTCCAAGGTGCTTTCCAATTATAATGGTGCGTACGGTGTGTTCAAGCGTACATTACCCGTGAGCTACGTGATTGAACTCCTCATGCCACCAAGTGGCCGTCGGCAGCGCGGACGTGATACTGTTCACGTAGACAATCTGAAGCCGTACTTTGACCCGCTTTTTCCTACCTGTTAGATGCCAGTATTGCTTCATCGTTATCACCGGGAATATTTATAATGAACAAGGAAGACGTTGATATGATAGGCTCAACTATTACTTCCACTAGAAGAAGGCACGACATCAACGATCGAGCACCATTATCGTTGTACATCTGCGTGCTTTTCTAGCTACCACTCGCTTAGCTCGATCAATAAAGCACCTTTACATATGTATTAAAATTGGCATGCCAGCTTACGTCCAGTGGCTACCATGTCAAATCCATTTCTTTTTTGTGCAGTTTCTTTTGATCGCCTCGACTACGGAAGCCACCACAATGAACACGAAATCTATCCCTTTTCCACGAGCTCTTTCCGAGGCTTCGCAGAAGAATTCCCGATTCTGGGCGATGCCTGTAGGCCCCGTTGTGCAGCTTCATTGATAACATCAACCAAAGATTCTATAACAGCTCTGCCCCCATCAGAGGTATTCCGCGGTCACGTCGGCTGGCGTCCAGTGGGCACCATGTCAAACACATTCCTGTTTTTCAAGCAAGTAAGTAACATTGTTTCCAAAATCAAATTCAATGAGCTTTGCTTTCTCTATCTGGCGTGTCCACGCAGACTGACTGAAATGTATTTTACTGCCCGTGGCTTCGTGATGACGCCAGGCCCTGGAAACTCTCTCAAGTTCAAGTGCTCACCCGTAGGGGGCGAAAAAATCTACCGCGGCGCGTCTATGCTTCAAACACCCACAGTAGATATACTATAACCTCTCTAGCCACTTGCGCTATTGCACTTTCTTGTAGAGGCGCCCTCTTGGGGGCCAAGTTTTCATTTTAAAATGATCAAAACTACATCTTTGCGTCCCGCTACACAAAAACAACTTGTTATTCTAGCAAGTAGTTTTTTTTTCTAAACATATGCTGCGTCATCAATTTTTCATAATACATTTTGCTCCAGCTGACTCGAGGTCAGCAGCAGCCTATCGACATCATTATCATAAATTCAAAGTTTGCGGCGGCCAACGCTTGCGCCGGCAGGTAACGGCTCGTGGTACGTTCGGGTGTGTCTCGGACTGTTTAGTTTCGCTGTAAATATTTCGAACCTCTGTAGACCAACACACTCTTTCTTGTTCTGTTTGTGTTGACTCGTTCAAATGCTTTCGCGAAGGAATTCAAATGACTTCTGGGGAACGAAGCGACCGTTGAAGCTTCCATCGGATGAACACCCGTTGCAAGCACGGGCCGGTGAGTAGAAACCACTTCAGTTTTTTTGAGGACGGTTGCTTGCGGGGCTAGTTGGTTCAGTTCAATATATGTAGCCGTTTAGCCAATATCTGGGTAGGCGTCACACGGTGGCAGCGCATTGCAATAATTTTAAAACTGTTTAAAATCTTAATGTGTAACCTGAAAAACGTGCGTTACTTGCGGCGTGGCTTCACGTGTGAATGGGTCGCTGACTGAATAGTTAATTCTAAAATTCTATTCAAAAGGTAACACTAACAGGTCGTTGCGATGAAAGAAGGCAAATAAATTAAATCACTGTCGCCTCGCATGTATGTTGGTAGCCAGCCGATATATATTACAAAAACCTACTAGTTGAATGGTTTACTGCAGTCGCGTTTGAGAAACATCACATATTTATGGGTGTGGTTTTGGTATCGTGTGACCAAGAAAGTGTCACATAAATGAGAAATACTTACTTTACTGCCACAGCCTCCTTACCCAGCTGACATGGAAGCAGCTGAGTACAATGGGCAAGAAACCTGCTACATGACATGCCTTGTGAAGAAGCAGCCCTGAGTGATACACCTGTTACGAGGTACCTATCATTACATATGTGTATAAAATACTGCTGTTTACTAGTTAACTAAGTTTATTTGTTTACTTTGGAAAATTTCATGCACTTATTATGCATTGATTTCATGCATTGATATCTGCTGATGTTGCTTGTTTTTCCAGACTTCCATGCAATGACAGGATGACAAATCCGAATGTCCACTCCGCAAACACGTTGAAACATCTGAATGTCCACTACACCAGGTCATCTCGAACCTCACAGACATTTGTGAAGGTTTTACCACGCATATTGTGGAGGGTGCTTTAGATTGGCCACAAGCCTTGGCTGCCTACCGTGGCATGGAATCTACACTTCAGTAATGTTGAAACTGTAACACTATTCGTTCGATTGTGTGGCGCTGCTGAGCTCAACAACACACTGTTTGATTCCAGCCACTGTGACCATATTTCGATGGGGGTGAAACGCTAAGACGCTTGTGTGCTTAAGGGTTTGTTCGATTCGCCTGCCCCACCTGATCCATTTTACAAAGTGCTGCACCTCGCCATTTGTTTCAGTAGCACAGCAACGGTATCTTCTAAATCATTCCATTCATTTATAAAGCGCAGGAGAAGTACAGTACCAAAACTATTTCGTAATTTTCCTGTATCTTCTGCTCTGACGGCGCTAGTTTGGTGCAACCGCACGCACAACTTAACAAACGGCATAGCATTCGACGCAAGTACTGTACCCATCTCTACAAATGCGGCGTTTTTTGCCAAGATGTTTGCACCTCATTAAATTAAGCGAACAAAGATAAGGATTCCACTTTTTCAGCACCTTGTCATTCACTTGCGATGCCGCACTGCTAAATTCATGCTGCACAAGTTCTGCACTTCTCGTGCAAAACTGTCAACCAGTTTCGATTGGTGCAGGTGAACTAAACTGACGCTCAAAAGATGGAATTTCGAAATATGAAAACATCTGTTAACATAAGGTGACATAGCAAATGTTTCGACAAGTAGTCTTGTCTCCTGAGGGGTTACAATGTCATTTTTTTGAACCCCTGGAAGCCAGAATCAATCTCAATTTGCCCACCACTGAACGACTCATGATCACATCGTAGTTGGCATGTAAATTGTCAGAAGTGATTAATTGTAAAATGAACATCCCCGCAGTGAGGGGCATTAATAGGCTTTCTGACATTTATTTGTGCCTTTGACAGTTTACGAACAACACCCAGAACTGTTTTGCCCTAGTTAAATGTGTTTAGCTCATACAAGTGTACAATAAGATGCGCCAAAGCTGATATTGCTGCACTCTATTGCTTTAGCTTTGTACATATGTTCAATGAACTCCTAAAGCAATAAATCATAAAGGGGATGAGCACTTGCAGCACAGCTTCCTCAAAGACGTGAATGCTGTCGTCAAAAGCAAGATTGTGTTCACTGAATGTGGTACTGTTTATTTTTTATATAGCAGAGAAACGTCCTCGATATTTTTGAGTACATCTGCTTCTGTTTAAATGGAGTTGTCATAACTATAATGTCTACCACTAGAAAATGAAATTCTGCGCACTACGGTCATGAAAAAAATCTAGGGAATAGCACAGGTAGTTGAAACATGCATGATCTTGACTTATCCACAGCCACACTGGAAGGTAGTACGTATTTCAAGTCCTAACTTCTAAAAGTAGCAGGGAGAAAACAACTTCAGCTTTAAAGCACAAGTATACAGAAGAAGTAAATACAATAACAAGTGTGTAATAAATGTGACCTATATTGAACCAGTTTTTGGACAGATTCACATCATGTACCACCAATTGAATTCAGGAGTGCTTGCTTGCAAGATGGTGCTCAAGTTCCATCGATATGTCTATGCAAAAAAGGGATTGTGCTCAGGGCTAAGCAGATAGTGTACTGTACGAGCACCAACGAAGATGTACAAACGAAGAATTGTACAATGCATGTTTAAAGCTTATGTTCTTAGAATTGAACATTTTCGATCTGTAAGCACGCACCTCAAAAGGGTTCCTTTAGCATACATGTTTGCTGCATACTCAGCAGACCGGTCATTATCTGCGATGAGAAATTTTAGCTGTATTAACTGTGCAACGTAACCCTAACAATAAATGTAGCAAGGCTGAAATATTTATTTAGGCTGGCCCCTCACCTAAATACATTTTACCTGTGGTTTGGGCACACGGCTTAGAATTAAAACTAGAGCTTACCCTGTCGACACGATGCGACATTGCACAATTGTGAAGTACTCAATGTAGCATTGCAGAGCGAAAAAATTCAGAAGTGCACGCATATGCAATATTTTATTCAACAAAGTTAGCAAAACTACACTGCTTTCACTGCGCGAGCTATCTACCGGCAATGTACAAGTTTGCTTCCCTATTCTACATCATACATTCACTTCAAGATCAACACTACAGGGCAAGTGCCGCATCTAACGGCTGAATCGGACCCTTGGCCTGAAGCTACGCTATTAAACTCGAGCGCCGCAACACGATGAGAGAGACAGTCATTCAGCAATCTCAATGTTCAGTTATATACATATGCTTGTTAGCTTTCAAGAGTCTTTACACAGGGGTTGAAAGCTTTCGATATATATGAGTTACTTGTTTTGTTTGGACCCGACCGTATTCATTGATTGTACTGGCTTGGACATTCGCAATAAACGATGCAAACCTTACTTGATAGACGTTGTTTATGCCAGTCAAGGCCCGCTAGGTCAGCTCGCGATAATTACAGACGGGAAGCGCCATTTAGCAATGGAAAAAAAAACAGAGGAAGCGAGCAGCGCGACCCAGTCGCCGCCTGCAGCCCCGCCCCCCCCCCTGCCGCAAAAAAAATGCGTCTGTTTATTAATGATGATAGTACTACAAGTGCCATTTCGCCTCGCGGTATTGCAGGTCAGTGCGCCGCCGCTACGTATTTGCATGTTATTTTCATACAACAGCCCAAAAATACAGTTTATGTTCTCTAAACTGGTAGGTGTTTTCTGATGACGCTGCTCAAGCCATGTATTCTCGTCGAGTGTAATGAAGAGCGTGCAATTCAGCTAGTTCTAGCTGAACTGCTTGAGGGCCAGAAGAGAGAGAGAGAGTGATAATTTATTAGAAGGCAGAAAGGTCGGCCTGAGCTAGTTTGCTCTAGCCTGCTACTCTACACGGGAGATAAGGGAAGGGGGAAGGAAAGAGGGATGAAGGGTGATGATGGGGACAAGAAGAGGTGGTGCGCATGTACAGTAGCCACTTAGCATAGTACCCTACATTCTAGTATCTAGTCCAGTGCTTTTCATAAAATCTAAAACAGCCTTTGTAGCAGTTTTCGACACTGTTTGGTCGTTCATTGCTGACAATATCTGGCTTTCACTCAATGGCGTAAAGATATCGAACGGAGGTTGGGGTATATTGAGGTTAACATACAGAAAGTTAACGAAACTAAATCTGAGATAAAAAATGAAGAACTTAGCATGTGACGCAGATACCCGAGTTGCAGATTTAGAAAGAAAGCTTGTGCAAAAAAATTATAAGCATGTAAAAGGAAAAAAATTGGTATATGTAAAAAACACACAAAATGTGTCAAGAGCTGTGACATTTTGTGTCGAGAAAAATGTTCACTAATAAACTTGGCATAGCCCTGCCATGGTGGTCAAGTGGCTAACGCACGTGGCTGCTGACCCGCAGGTCGCGGAATTGAATCCCGGCTGTGACGGCTGCATTTTCGCTGGGAACTAAAACGGTGTAGGGCCGTGTGCTCATATTTGGGTGCACGTTAAGGAACTCCAAGAGGTCGCAATTTCTGGAGCTCTCGGCTATGGTAACCCTCACAGTCTTATGGTGGTTTTAGGACGTTAAACTCTACTTATCATCATACATGTGCCATAAAAGTCGTTTCACCAAAAAGTATCCACAAAGCGGTTCGAAAGCAACGTAACAGGCATCGGCTGGTTATTATAATCTATTCGATTACAATGAAAACTCACCTTCTTAAAAATTGCTATAGACTAAAAGGCAGAAACTACTCCATATCGAAAGAATACTCCCTTACTACAAGGGAGGTGCGCAAGAAACTGTAAGAAAGCACTGCAGAACTTTAAATGGCGAACCATCAGGTTAACGTATTCTACAAAAAGTCAAAGCTTTGCCACAAAGGCGAAGCAATGAACGTGATAGCAACAATTTGAAAGGTCACGCGCAAAATAGAAAGCAGGTTGAAACGTGCCCAGCATTTCTCTCGCACAAATCACGCACGAAACGTAATCACAAGCGCGGATGCACGTGAATAAGCATCTCATTTTTTACTTCGCTGAGTCTTAAATGTGCGTGCTTTTCGCGATTGGAGACTGCAATAACTGCAGTGACCAGTGTGAGGGCAGTAGCTACAGCAAAATTGTTCCACGAAAAGTCCGAGGCTATACTAGGCGTATGATCCTTCTCTGCTCGCCACCTCGAGATAAGGGCGGGCGAGGGAGCGTCGCTCCCCTTCTCTAAGCCGGGAAAGTACGCGTAGAAGATTAGAGCAGGCGCCGTTGCGCGATGTGCGCTCATAGCGCCATCTTTCTGGTAATGCCGAAAACACAGCAGCGGTAAATGGTAGATATATATAGATTGCCGTTTTCACAGTGAAGAACGTTCTCCCGGATGGCTCAATGGATAGCGCCTAGCAATTGAGACGCAGTGGCCCCACGTTTGATTCCGCGCGCTGGAGTGCTCTTTTCCGGATAATTTTTCTTTCTTGCATTTTCTTATATACAGATACTTATACGGTGCCTGAAATCGATGCCGGCGGCAAAATGCAGCCGAGTATGTTCATATAATTGCTTTCGCAAGGAAAAATAAGGAATGGCGAAGAATTATTAGGCCTGGATGATGCGCGAACTGGAGGATCTTGACGCATAATAGCTGCGATAAAATAAAAAAAAACAAAGAAAGCAAATAAGTAACACCAGGCCTAATAAATCAGAGTTTAAAACTTTTGTGTTAGAACGCCCGCAGTACTGTAAACACCATTTTTTACTTCACTTGCCTAGTGTCAAAATTCTAGTGCGTTAATTCGTTAGTTGTATGTGTCACTGAAACCTCACCTAATGATTATATCTCGGAAAACAAATTTCTGCCTTCTAGTTATTCAAAACGAGAGGCCGTGTGGTTTTGGTAGTGTAGTGGCACTCTTTATCAAAAGTGTCATGCAGTAGCAACTCACTACCTGACTTCCTTGAAACAGAGTCTGTCTTGTTTAAGATTAGAGTAAGCATGTGTTTGTAGTGATTGGCTCTGTTTACCAGCTACCAAATGAAGATGTAAAGTCCATAGTGGCGATCACTAACTATATTGTAAAGCACAGTTTTTACGACGGCAAACTAATCACATGCGGAGAACTCTATGCGCCCCAAATTAGTTGGGAGTCCTTCAACACAACCGGCCAAGACAAGGTTCCCTGTAATTTTTAGAATTACTTCTCTGTAACCCATAATTTTAGTAAAAAATTTCACAGCTATACAGCATGTTGCTTATTCTTGAATTGCTTATTTCTTCTTGAACGGCTGATTTGTTGAATGATGACTTTGAGTGTGCCTTTATAGCTATTTCAGATCACAATTCAGTCTTTGTTAATTTTTCTGTAACCTCCGAACTGAAGATGCCAAAATACAAAGCCATTACTGATTTCTCACGTGCCTACGACGAAGGTGTGTTTTCCGTGGTAGCAGATTTCTATGAAAATTTCCGCTTTCCAGCAACAGATCTGGTGCGAATGCACTGACGGAACATTTCGGTGCGATTTTATTTGAATGAACAAGTATATCAAAATTTGTTCTAAAAATGTGTAAAGTTCAACCCTAAACACGATTGGTACAACCAAACAATACTACAGTTTATATGCCACAATAAACGCTCTAGGCCTGATCATGATTTCAGTTTGTGTGCGTTAAAAACAAAATTCAAAAATAAAGTGCACGAACTCAGATTCCTATTCTACAATATTACTTTTTCAACGTTCATAAGTGAAAATCCGACCAAGTTATGCAAGATAATCATTACAACTTCCATGAACCTTTGCGAATTCATTATTCAAAACGAAATATAACAAGACGCTGAGACGACCCCAGAAGTCTTCAATTATTAGGTCTGTGGTTGGCACTGATAACATTATTGTCCTTTTCTTTGGTCCCTTTGTATGGGCAGCTATTCCCGATATTGAGTTAGGCTACTCAGGAATTCGTAATTTCTTGCTAAACATAGACATTGCTAAAAGTGCTAGTCCAAATGCTATCCCAAGCGCTTGTTTAAAAGGTACTTTGAATGGTGTGCACGGTACCTCGTAATTATATTAAGGAAATCCCAGGACACCAGATGGGTCGCTTACGTTGTTCCAAGCCTAATCGGGTAAGAAGGAAATCATTTTTAAATACAGGCCAATTTTACTATCATCCACGAGCTGCAAGCTACTCGAGCCTATCATTCACAAGCATATTATTCCGTACTTAACTGGGAAGGGTTTCTTTTCACAGCATTTACATAGCTTTTGCAGCAGTTTTTTCACTGCTACTTAGCAATAATGCCCAGACTGGTGCGAGTTTCGGTAATTACTGCAAAGCTTTCGACAAGGTATGCTGAAAAAACCTCAAGCTTTGCATCTTTCTCACAGGCTTATATGCTGTCAAATCACTCGACTGGATAACAGACTATTTGCACCTAGCGGGTGAGTCGCTTCGCTACAACGACGAACAGTCATCATCAACTGATACTTCCTTGGATGTTCCACAAGGCTCTGCTTAGGGGCCCCTTTTATTCATAATTTAGAGTAATGACGCCACTCAAGCTGTCTTTAACATTTCCTCTATCGCAAACCGGTTGACTATCTTTATATCCGAATGTGCGTAACATTACTAACCAGGTTTTGTTGGTGATGTGTCTTCTTTTTTGTGCGAGTGGAGCAGAACTTCCAAATGGAGCTCAATTTTTAGAAAAACGGTGACAAGGAGTTTTGATAATAAAAAAGAACCACTGCAATTCAGTTATGGCAATCCAGATTGTACTAAAATCCACAGACTTCGACTGTAAGAAGCATACACAAACAGCTTCCTGCAAACAATACATCAATCCAACTCTCCGGAGTGCCATTGTGGCCATCAGAAAGAAGTTTTCGCCATATTTCTTTGCACTGCGTAAAATACGAGAATGAAAGAAAAGAATTATGAACAAACTAGCAAATTTGGACAGACGGCCTTTCACATTAAAAAATTTTTCGGATAATGACTTGAGAATCACCTTCAGAAAAAAGTTGGCCCGTATTTGCGTGTTTCACTGCAAATTTATTCGAAAGACGATGGTCTCGCGCCTTGGGAGAGCAAATAAAACGTTCATTTGATGTTCTGGACGAGAAAATCGGTGAGTTGTATATTAGAGGCGCTGCGTCAGAGTGCCTCTATCCATGCAGCGAAGGCAAACGAGCGCATCGAGGCGCGTGAAACACGTGTGCTATCTGGCGGAGAGGCGTGCGCGTTTCGGAGGTGATAAGGTAGTAGAACGCAAAGCGATGGGTAGGAGCCACCACCGTGTCTTCTTAGCAGTGTTGGAAACACTTGCCTTTTTGTGCATAGCGTTGCATTGTCAGCGAAGCGTGATAAATGCTACCGTCCTTAAAAATACTTATGTATGCCTTCTCTAGTAGAGAAACACATACAGTATATTGACGTGTTGTTTTTGAGCCTCAGATATGTGCAATAATCGCTTTTAAGTTTACAATCACACAAGTATGAACGCTGAAACTAGAGCTATATTGGTGGGCGCTGCGCATCGGGTGACGTTTTTTTTCTTTGATTAGGGTACCGTTTCGGCGGACAAACAGCCACTTTGCAGATACACAGAGAAACAGACCAAGATTTTTGCGTTGAAGACCTTTAAGAAACACTATCGTCTTTGAAAGGCGAACATATTTCTCACAGACCAGGCTGGTTAAGCGTCTAAGATAGACAGACAGGCGTTATTATATTTAAAATGATGTTGTAACTATTATACTGAGAGTAGAAACAGATGGTGCGCGTGTGAACAATTTATCACTGTGTGAACTGCTTGAAGCAAACTGTACATTGACATGCTACTTCAACTGGTTTTAATGTGCTAGTATATTTTTTGCTGAATGTTCAATTTTGCGTGCCATTAGGTATTATTTTTCGTTTTTTGTTTTCACTGCAGAACTTATTGGTAAGGAGTAGCAGCGGCTATATTGACCTCATCCACTCCTCAGCAAAACAGTTGCAACAAAACACAACTAAAGAATGTCTAGAAGTTTACGTAGCTTGCTGTTTTATTCTCTCCAAACTTAAATGGTATCACCACATTGACCTTACTTCTGTAATTCCGTTTAAAAATTGGGTAACATAACAAAACTATAAAATGCGCCAAAAAATGATGCAAGGTTTTAGCTTTTAGGTGACGGGTTAGGCCTCTTCATGAACATGCATCTGTTGTATGGTCATTACTACTTGCAGATGATGTGAATAAACTTCAGTGCCATCTTCAAGAAGCAATCAGATTCACTTTAACTGTTACGACCGTAACTTCTCCACTTCTGAGCACTGCGACGTTTTATCACTAAATTATTTTGAACACAAATGTATATGCGGTCGGCTTACCTTGTTACATAACAACGTGCACAAATCGGCCTGCAGAGCTCCACCTATTTCGTTCACCAGTCATACTACTCACTTGACCCACTGATGCAATCTGCTGAAAATGGTGCCATTGAGATGTTTTGTTGATAGGTATGAGTACTCTTTTCTCCCTTCTCACTTGACACTCAGGATATCTGGACAGTTCTTTGAGACGACTACCGCATGCGCCATTTGTAAAACAGGTGTTTAACTATGTAATATGACATTTTCTTTTTTGTTTCTACGTTTGTTTCTTTGTTTGTTTCTTTTAACCACTCCCCCAAAGTCTGATACTTGAAATAACAGTAGCAATATATGATTCATGAAATTAAAACGTGTCACGGCACTAGCATGCCTAGTGTTCGTTTTACAGACAGGAACGTATAAAGTACGAATCCAAAGATCGGGCCCATATCGAAGAAAGAGTGGGAAGGAAAAACATGCGTGACACAAATTTGGGGAACGGCGACCCACTCTTCTGGCAAACAAGTTTCGAAACCGACCTCGCTTCGGTAAAAAAAACGAACATGAGTGAATGAGGCTTCTCGCAAACAAACAAAGAAGAAGACAAAACGATGAGCCGGACATCTTCCTTCACCTTGGAGTTTGCAGCGCTTCTAAGAAAAAAATACCGTTGATTACGCGACCTAATGACACGAGCGACTCGAAACTTATTATCCGTACCCGGTCAGTATTCCTGCGTTCCCACATACTCTGTTCATGTGATTCGACCCGTGTGTCTACTCTGATTCTGACAGCGCAAGCTAAATTGCCTATTGACACAGATTGGCGTTCTTCTGCAATACTTCCGCGTTTCTTCGTGTTGGTGCTATTTTTCCGCTGGTGCCGCTCGTTGCGCGTGTTCGTTTACTAATCGTATTTGCGTTTTCCTGCCAAAATTCACCGGCTCCTGATTGACGGAATTTCTCTACCAACATCTTCAAAATAGATTTAGTTACTTGGCAATTTCATTCCATGATCTTTGACATGCGCATCTTTTAGGCTATCCAGTAAAAAATAAACATTGTTAACTCATAATTTATGCTAGAACAATAATGAGCTTTAAGTTTTAAATGGCGGTATTATTACTGCTTCGCGCTCATAGACAACTGTGTTCTTGCAAATAACTATGGTGTTAAAATTTCCAAAACGACAAATATGTTCAACTTAATCAATTAAAACAAAGGATACGGCTTCGCTTGGCTAGGTGCAGCTACACAACAAAAGATTTAAAACAAGGCTCTAGTTCTCTAATCCACCAGCAAGCACTCGCGCTCGCATAATCCTCTTGTATAAAATGCACGCTCTCTTTGAGTTTTGCTCTCACAAACATGCTCAACTAGACCACTAAAACTTTAACCTTAAAAAACAGCACGATTCACGCTTCCATGTTAATGGTATAGGAAAATCTAATAGGCGAGACTTCTTTTACAAGAAAGCTATAAACTTGAAGCTTCAGAAATTTGCTAGTCTCGATCAGTGTCCGTCACAGTTGTGGTGTTTACTGAGAAATAATGCTAAAAAAAAGAACTCAGCTTCGCCTTTGGGACTACATTGCAATAGTGTTATTGTGCACTGTAGGAATCCCTTGTCTTACTTCACCCGTCAGTAGACACATTCAAAGAGAATGAAAGTTTTTGCACATGCGTGGACATGATAATTTTACAATTTCCGAAGCGGTATCTGCAGCGCATTACCCAAGTACTCATAGGTGTGCGCATTGTTGTACTATCAATTGGAGGAGCACTGTGGATGACATGTCACCACAGTCCCTCTCCCTCTTTTTCCCCCCTCCACCGAAGCCATTATGATCTACATTCACCACAAGGATAATATAAAAAGGGTGATGGGGCCACGCCCGTTGCTCAATCTCAGCTGCATGCTGTGCACTTGCTTACAGCAGCATACCTACTCTACAAGTCTTATCATTTTGCCAAGCGGCGAACTACCCGATCAGCGTCTATAGAGCAGTACGTACTGCTACGTAACTGCACATTTTTTGGTGGTGTGCAATGTGACAATGATGGCATGTTCTCATTGACGCGTGAAGGTGAAAGCGTGTCCCGCATATCTCTTGGCGGAAGTTATACGCATGAGAAATCAGACTTCTCGTATGTCATAACAAATCATAGTGTGAGGACGGAGCATCAAACGACGCTGATTTTCTCTGTGTGCTACATTGTTCAGCCCCCATTAACCCCAAACATTCTGCACTGCACGACGTGTCATGCAAGCTCCTGGATCGGTCCACCTGTGTCATGTGATTATTAAAGGAAACAGCGGGTAAAAAATGGCAGCATATCTATGGGGTGAATGATGGAGAGTGGGGTGAAGCATCCGTCCGTCCATTCGTTCTTGCTTTTGTTTGTCAATGCGTCCATCTGTGTGAGTGTCCGTGCGTGCGTCTGTTCGAGCGTCCGGCACGTCCATCCGTGCGTCCGTCCCTGCGTTCATCTATGCGTCCATCTGTTCATGCAGCAATCCGTGCGTCCATCTATGCATCTGTCTGTGTGTCCTTTTGTCCGTAATGTCAACACTTCAAGTACCGCCATATCGCACCTTTCATCATATTGTCGCGGTTCAACGCGAATAAAACACAGATACACCTTGAGACGACGTAATCAGCGTGTCCTCAAACGCTGAGCCACAAGATCGTCTTTTCGGCTTCGAGAGAAGCTAGATGCCCACTACCTCGTGCGCACTGAATGCCCCATCATCGTTATCGTCCACATGTAGACACGCGTCATTTGCCTCTCTCTCAAAGAGCATCACCCCGATGCGCAGTCTGTAATGCATTTTTTCTCTAAAGTAAAATATCACGCAATCACTCGCTGACGTAAGGTTTCTTGCGGACTACGTGAACGAGTTCAGGATGGTGCTGGCGACGCCTTCTACTATACGAACAGTCGGAAACAACTTCGTAAGTGACATTGCTGAGTCGTCGCACAACTAGGTACGGTCCAAAGTATCTTCTTGAGAGTCTTTCAGAAAGTACTCGTTTTCGTACGGGCGTCCAAACCCATACTTTGTCGCCAGTTTGGTAGACGACTGTTCTGCGGCGAGCATTGTAGCGGCCTGCATCGTAGTCTTGCTGCTGGCTGATCTGTAAACGTGCAAGTTGCCTAGCCTCTTCTTCGCGTTCCGTAAACGTGTCGGCGTCCAGGACGATGTCGTCGCCTTCGTGCGGTAACATTGCATCTAACATGGTTTGTACTTCCCGTCCATGAACGAGGCTGAGAGGTGTCATATGGGTTGTTTCTTGCTTGGCCGTGTTATATGCAAACGTTATGTAAGGCAAGATTGTATCCCAATTTTTGTGTTCGACATCTACGTACATCAAAAGCATGTCTTCAATGGTTTCGTTCAGACGCAAGAATTGACATCGGAGGTTCTCCTTTCACTGCGTCATTCGTCGTTATCGCCGCACGCTGCAGAGAAGTAAATCTTTACATGGACATTTTACGGGAATATGGTGCCGTCATCAACACACCAGAGAGCTTGATTACGTTTTGCAACAGTTCGGGCTTACCCAATTCTTCAGTGGCACGACCTAATCAACTGCGTCTTACTGATGACGATGTGGTTCTCCCTCCGAGGTCATGCACGCTTGTTTCTGTGGCCGCCACTGCTCAGTTTGACGCCGAAGGAGTTGCGGGCCGAGTTGCACCCACGGTATTTGTGTCGCACGAGATATCGTCAGAGTTGCTGCTGAATGCACGGACTTGCTGCTGACCAATTTTAGTGCTGAGTGCCGGCACCTTCCTAAGGACACGGCTGTCGCTTACTTCGACGATGTCGTAGATGCTGGAAGCTGCTTTGCGGTAGTCGACGAGTCGCTAAATCTTGATTCAGAGCCTGCTCTGGACGTTAGCATTACTTTACCGGAAAACAACCGACGCAGACTCCTTGAGCTACTGGCCAAATTTGAAGACTGCTTTTCGACAACATCAAGAGTTGGCCGCACGCCTCTAACCAGGCATCGAATAATTACCGAGGAAACGGCGAGACCTATTCACCACAACACTTATCGCGTGGCTCCAAAAAAACGTGAAGTGATACAACAGCAGGTAGACAGAATGCTTCAAGATGACGTCATTCAGTCTTCACAGAGTCCCTGGGCGTCGCCTGTAGCCCTCGTGAAGAAAAAGGACAGCAGCCTTCGCTTCTGTGTGAATTACCGGAAGGTAAATCAGGCGACCAAGAAAGACGTATAACCTCTACCGCGTATAGACGACTTTCTCAACAGACTTCGACATGCTCGATACTTCTCTTCAATGGACTTGCGGAGTGGATATTGGCAAATCGAGGTGGACCCGAGAGACCGCGAGAAGACCGCTTTTGTGACACCAGATGGGCTATATGGATTTAAGGTCTTGCCATTCGGTTTGTGCTCAGCCCCTGCTACCTTTCAAAGACTCATGGATACCGTGCTTTCTGGGTTGAAGTGGAAAACATGCTTAGTATATCTGGACGGCGTCATAGTGTTTTCCGCGACGTTTGACGAGCACCTTGAAAGACTTGAGGTGGTCTTACGAGCCATACAGTTCGCGGGCCTGATGTTGAAGCCTGAGAAGTGCCACTTTTGCTACGAAGAGTTGCGATTTCTTGGTCATGTCGTCACTCGTGCTGGTGTTCTTCCTGATCCTGCAAAAATCACAGCCGTAGAACAGTTCCCTATGCCGACCGATAAAAAGGCTGTCAAACGCTTTCTCGGCCTCTGCGCATATTATCGACGATTTATCGCGGACTTCGCACGCATAGCATCACCGCTAACTCGCCTCACGAGAGAAGACGTCACCTTTGAGTGGAATAACGAAGAAAAAGCTGCTCTTAACGATCTTCGCCAGCGACTACAAACACCGCCAGTCCTTGCCCACTTCGACGAGAGAACCCCTACGATGCTTCACACCACCGATGCTAGCAATGTTGGTCTGGGAGCTGTGCTTGTGCAGCAGCAATAGGGCACAGAAAGGGTAATCGCTTACGCAAGCAGAGCGTTAACACTCGCTGAGGCTAATTACTCCACGACTGAGAAGGAATGTCTCGCCGTGGTATGGGCGGTTACGAAATTTCGTCGGTATCTATATGGCCGCCCCTTCAAAGTAATTAGCGACCACCGCTCACTGTGTTGGTTAACTAATCTTAAAGACCCTACCGGCCGATTAGCGCGTTGGAGTCTCAAGCAGCAGGAATTCGATAAGGCAGTCCTACATAAGTCAGGGAAGCGACATATGGACGCCGACTGTTTGTCCCGTTCACCCATTCAGTCGGCAACCCTACCCGAGGAGGAGGAAACATCATTTCTCGGTGTCCTTGACACAGCCACCATTGCGCAGCAACAACGAGACGACGGTGAGTTGCTTGGCTTAATTACCTACTTGGATGGCAGATCTCGGAAGGCGCCAAGAGTTTTCGCAAGAGCGTTGTCATTATTTTTTTACGTGGCGGAGTACTCTATAAAAGAAATTTTCCGTCGACGGGATTTGCCTATCTACTCGTCATCCCAGCAGCCCTTCGCCCCGAAGTACTGAAAGCAAGCCACAACGAGGTTACCTCTGACCACTTAGGTTACACAAGAACGTTGGCCAGGGTACAGCAAAGGTATTACTGGCCAAGACTAACAACAGCCGTGAAGCACCACGTTCGTACCTGTCTCGACTGCCAACGACGCAAGTCACTGCCAACTAAACCAGGTGGCCTCCTGCAACCCGTAATGTTCCCAATGACTCCATTACACCAGATCGGCATGGAGATTTTGGGCCCACTACCTCGTGCCCACTAAATGCCCCATCATCGTCATCGTCCACATGTAGACGAGTCAATATACTCCGCATATTGAAGCACCGTCATCCAGGGGGCATTCCAAGGACTAAACGAGAGGTTGTGTCACGCAAACTTTCTTACGACTCGCGCTTCGTGTCTACATCCTACCTTTACCACCTCGAGTTCGTGTTATATTCTAGTTCACTGTATTGATGGCACTGCGCCCCAACACTCGCTAAACCTTTCTAAAACTAAGGAGTTTACATTCAGCGAGCATAACGTCGCAACCCTTTCTTGTCAGATAGTGCTTATTATACATGTGGTTGGCTGCTCATGTAAAATGAGAGACAGGAGAATTCGGCTTTTAGTTAACGCGCATGCTGCGAATTTTTTATCGTTCAACAACGCACAGAAGAATTCTCCCACCGCCACCACTTTACAGGTCGAAACGATAGACTGGTTACGCACTACGACTACGACAAGGGACAAATGACTGCCGCTTTAAGGAGTTTCACCCCTAAAATAGCATATCCCACGTACACTAGTAATCCATGATACGTGAAGCACGAATCAGGAAGGATGATATATGTCACTTTAAAATCAGCAAAGCGTTACGGGGTGGACGTAAATTATGCCGCTCAAAACTTCCATGTCACCTCTCTGAAGCCTTATGCGCCGCTGCCGGATTCGACTCCCCCGCAGCCTTTCACAACAACCAAATGCGCATTCACCCGACAAACAACACTATCACTGTCAGCACACCTGATGTGAACCGTGCAATAACCTTCCTGTAGATTACCCAAATGGAAATTGCCGATCAATCATGTACCATGGTGGTTTATGCCCCTACACCCCACAACTCGGTTAGAGGTATGTCATTCAATGCTCACAGCTTCGAAAGTGATGATAAGGTTTTCAACGAGCTCCGCGCCCGCAATCAAACTATCAACAACGTAAGCGCTCGGTGACTGGGAAAGACCAGACAATTTCGTCCAACCATCGCTGGTCATACCCTACCGCAGCATCTCCGCTACCTTGCTTTCACGCTCTCGATATTTCCATTCAGAGAACGGGTAGAGGCGTGCTTTATGCAGACAAACTGGTCATAGGACCGACGTGTGTCTGAAGCCGAAACAAGATAACTGTCGTCATCGTAACGAAAGCCACCCGCAACCTACCGACCCCAAAGGCCTCACTTTCCGGCGCAATGCGTCGTTTGTAAAAGTGGCCACCTAACCGGAAGTCGCAATTGTAAATACCAGTTCCTGAAAAGGAAGCTTCCAGGTAACGACAAGAGCACTGACGAAGCAACTCAGCACCTTTCCGACTCTCAGACCGAGGGTACTACTACTGACAATAAGAACTGTCAAGAATCTTTCCCGCCGCTTCGGGGAAGGAGCATCAGTACTACCGGAGCTGACAATGGTGCCCACTCCCGATGTTCGTCAAGGACCCGGGATCACCACAACAAAATTCTGGCAGTCCCACATGCAAAGAGCGTTGCTTGGCATACGTAAAAGCAGCGACAGCCGCCAACACAACCCTTCGAAAACGAACGGGTGAGAGATTTGGCAGGACAATTAAGTCAAACTTTCGGAACAACAATTGGATGCTGCTAACGATAAAATATAGAATCGGAAGGCAAACAAGTGCCCGCTTGTACCACTATTACGAACAGTACCAAACAGATCGTGGCCTGTGCCGCGCAAAATGAAAACACTCCCCCAATAGATGTAGACGCAGTCAGGGGCACGAAACGTAAGGCTGCCAAACCAACAGCCCTAATTACCACCGCAGACCCGAACGTCTCACAAATTATTGATAGAATTGAAAGGCTATAATTTCTATTCGACAAAATGTTTAAGGAGCAAACAACTCAAAACCATCAGCTCACTGAGAGTATCGGTGCCTTTGGTATGGCTCTAACTAACCTTACAGCTAGCTTAGATTCGCTTCCCGCTCTGACCGAGAGTGCAGCTGCGGCCGACGTAATCACATCACAGACACCATCCTCGACTCCCATGCAGCCCATTGCTCACAAAAGTCCCAAAATGCCCTCGACCAATCTGTCAGGGCAACGCCATATTCACGAAAAGATGGCCAGCGCGACTAGCACGCTCTTTTGGCAGTGGGATTGCAGGAGGTACCGCAACAAACGGGCAGCTTTGCAATATCACCTCTTATCTACCGACCAGTCCCCTGATATGATTGCCTTACAGGAGACAGGCTATCCTGCGAAACTGTCAGGATATGCCGCATTCAACGAATTTACCACTGCCGGTAAGCAACCGGCTACTGCCATACTGGTGCAACGCAATCTCATGGCAATCCAACATGACTTGCAATATGCAAACATAGATCACACTCTCGTAGAACTTCTTCAAACCTCAAACGCTCACATACAGCATATACGTTTTAAATTTGCATAGTCCACCCAGAGATACTAGTACCCCTGTTATCTCACTTCTAAGAAAACTTAGCGGAATAGCAGGTCACTCACAGCTGATAATAATGGGTGACTTTAATGCCAAACATACCGAATGGGGCTGCTCCAAATGTGACCGCAAGGGCACTAAACTATGGGAAACAATTAGGGACTTGGGTCTTACCCTACTCACGCTCCCCGACTTACCAACCAGAATGTGGAATAGCGTCAGTCGCAACACAACCTCCGACTTGACACTTGTTAAAAACGCTTACGCAGTCAAGTGTGAAAACACTGAACGACATTTAGGGAGCGACCATTATGTGCTTTTCATCAACGTACCCACTGCAGCCTGCAAAAAACAAGATTCACTACAAAACACAGTAAATGCGATGTCTTTCGATTTCTGAGAGACAAGCGCTTAACCACCGGTATCGGAGATCTCAATGAGTGAACTACCAATTTCACCAATGATGCTAAATGGTATACAAGCGAGACCCAAATGGAGCGTGATGGCCCCATCCCGATTCAAAGCTTGTGCACCTGTGGGAAGCACGAGCCAGCTTACATCGCCGTTAGCTCCGCCAAAACCACAATCAAAATTTGAAATGCCGACTAGCTCAAGTTGACAGGGACATTGAGGAGTAATCAAAGGAACTTCATCAAACACAATGGCATCAGCTATGCGACAGGCTCAACAGTCAGCTAAGAAATAAAAACACCTGGCGGCTCCCCAGGCACTTATTTAATCCTGAGCAGACTTAAAGCACGTTGCGCAATAAAATGCATCAGCTCGTTTACAAATATACGGGCACCGACCATGAATTAGTGCAAGAACTAAAAACAGCTATTTACACACGCAAGTATACTCGTCACAAATGCCGGAATACTCTGGAAATACTAACCATGAGCTAAATTGAGGAATAACCAAGGCAGAAATACCTGCTGTTTTCTATAGTATTTGTACAACGTCTTCCCCAAGAGATGATCAAATTTCCAACAAAATGTTGGGTAACCTAGACGATAAGTCTATTACGGCAATTACTGACCTTATGAGCAAACATTCGGCGTCTGGGACACTACCAAGTTGGTAACACGCTTGTGTAATATTTATATCGAATCGGCCAAGACATTGAGTCTGAAAAATCTTTGACCTATTTTCCTTACATGATGTTTAGGGAAAGTAATAGAATACGCAATTCTACGATGACCAACAGCTCATGCGGAGTCGAGGGACCTGCTACCGCCCACAGTGGTCGGATTTCGCCAGCAATTATCCACACAAAATATAATGCTGCAACTTCACAATGATATATCAAATCGTAGACACAAAGCGGCTACCAGGACCATTCTCATCCTGGATATCCCTAAGCATTTGATAATGTGTCCCATGCTGCTGTACTTAAACACTTCGCCCAAATGAACGTCGGCAGTCACACTCACAATGATATCGGCATTTTTATGCATGAACACGTGGCTGAAATAACCATTGGTGACCTCAAAAGCGACAAAATCACCCTTGCAACACGGGGCACTCCCCAAGCAGCCGTGTTATCACCATTCCTCTTTAACATTACGATGCGTGATCAGCCTGTTCTCATGATTTGATCCCACACATTAGGCACTCACTCTATGCTGGTGATATTACCATATGGACCTGCACAGGCTTAGATGGGCAAACCTGTGACGCGTCGCAAACAGCCGCTGACACTGTACGGGAGTACGTAAAGAAAGTAGGCCTTAGTTGTTGTCCCAACAACTCTGAGCTTTTAGTAATCAGAACCATAAACAAGGATGACCCCTACAGTGGAGCGCACTCCGCAATCGATATCCCAGTAAATGGGAACGTTGTCCCAACTGTTCGCACAATCAGGCTTTTAGGAATGCTCAACCAGCCTAACGCTCATAACACAGAAGCTATCATCAAGTTGCAGGCATCCATACAGCAAACGACTATAGGCTTCTAAGGAGTGTGGCGACAAAAAATCAGGGAATGAAGGAGTACGACCTATGCAGGTTAGTCCACGTTTTTGTAATGAGTCGAGTCACCTGGTTGTTCCGCTACTACCAACTCAGAAAGAAGGATGTGGAAAAACTAAACTCCCTAATTAGACAAACATATAAACGTGCCCTAGGGCTTCGCAGAAACGCAAGCACAGAAAACCTACTGTGCCTTGGTATCTGCAACACAGTGGAGAAACCAATAGAAGGGCATTTTACGGCCCAAAAAGAAAGGCTCTCACGAACCAAAGCAGGCTTGCACATACTCAACCGGCTCGGACGACGCTCTAGTTGCACTCTCAGCAACAAGATTTTGCTGCCAGTGGAAACTCGTGCAGACATTATAATTAAACCCCTGCCCAAAAATATGCTGGCAGGAATATATGACGAGAGACGAAAGGCAAGAGCAAAAAACTTCGGAAACCAATTTCAGGATCGCCCAAATACTCTGTATGTTGACGCCGCTTGACAAGCGAGAGACTGTTACACCATATGCGCGGTGACCGGTAATAGGAACTTATCACTGCCGCCACCGTAAAAACGGCCTCAGCATTAGAGGCAGAAAAGCCACCATCATGCTGGCCAGCTTCATTCTCGCTACCAATTCTGTCCCGAGTGATTCTAAAAGAGAGCTCATGAATTTACAATGGGCTCTGGTGGGTCAATCACAGCCAGCATTATCAAAAATTAGAAACGAGATAGTAAAATACAATTTATATGGGTGGCCGCTCACACGGGGAATCCAGGGAATGAGGCAGCCGACCGCGTAACCCGAGGTGTAATTACCCAGGACGTGGACCTCTCTATACAGGACTTCCCACAGGAAGGGATCACCACGTATAAGAAAATCACAGCGTATTACCGAAAGAACCGAAAGACGACGCGGCCCCGCTGGATATGTTAGGGGAGCAGGCCACGATCTGAAGGCAAATGCAAACAAATTGTTCGCCCCGCCCTTATCAGCTGTCTAAAATTTATGCAGAAGAGATTACATCAAACTGCCGCCATTGCAGCTGCGTGAAGGCTACCCAAAATCACAGTATTTGGGAATGCGAGGGTAACCCCCCACAAAGAATACTGACAGCTTACTCCCTCAAGGCGTGGGAGTCGCTCCTGTCGTCAGCTGACTACCGTCTTTAGGTAGAAGTGGTTAACTGGGCCGAAACGGTCGTGACAATCTTTTGGCCGCCACCCTTCGAACCACCGGCAAATTAAGTTTACCGTCGTTGCTATGCCATCAATAAAGTTGTTTCTGGATTTCTTGGATCTGTCGAGCTACACGCCGTCGAAGCGTTGGCTCAGAACAAACGCTACGTTGAAGTGCATGTCGACGGGCATTATCTTGTCTTCGAAGTGAACTCTAGCGCCGACGTCTTGGTGGTGCAGCGTAGCTTTCCTGGCTGCCCAGCCCAACTCAACAAGTGGCGTGGCGAAGACGTATTTGGGCCTGGTAAACAAGCTCTGAAGCTTCTTGGTACCTACTGCGCAGCTATGTCTTGGCGGGGCAGGCAAATAACGAACGACTATTCGTCGTCGAACTTCTAAAACTAGTTCTTTTTGGCTATCCCGCCATCGTTACCCTTGGTGTCCTCAAGTTTGTCGGCGCTGTCATGCCAGCCCGGCCGAAAACGCCACCTATAGAGCTCCCTCCAGCAATTCTCAATGACCCATCTCTCTCACTCTGTGCTATGCCTCCCATTTTTGCGGTCTTACTCGACGACTTTCAAGCTCACCAGGCTGCGAATTGGGGCTGTGCTCAGCTCATGACTTACTGACAGGAAGGATGGCCTGAGAAGCAGAATCTGCCTCTCAACATGGGCCCGTATCAGGCTCGGGGTGCGGATCTTTTTGAAATTACCGTTACAAAAGAAATGAACTTGACGACAGAGGAGAACCAGGGGCTTCTGGAACTCCGACAGATTAGAGCATTGTCATCTTGCCCGCTGACAAGGGCAATTTGACCGTGGTGTTGGACAGCAGTGACTACGATAGGAAGGGTTCAGCTCTTTTAGAAGGGGACACATATACGCAGCTGGTAAAGGACCCAACGAAGCAAACCGAGACACAGCTGAGCAAGCTACTCATGGAAATTTTCAAGCATTACCCGGATTGCAGAACAGTTTACCTGTGACTAATATGCCGTAACAGATCCGCACCGAGTTTTCATGGACTACCGAAACTTCACAAGCCTGACGTCCCCTTCTGATCGATTGTAGACTTTACTTCCTCGCCATTACGAGCCCTTTCGAATTTCCTATACCGAATCTTCACCCCCCTAACCCGGAAGCTCCAACTCATGTCCGTGACTGCAGCCACTTAGTGCAGCTAGCGTCAGATGTGATCGTCGACAATGACAAGAGCTTGGTCTCATTTGACGTCGTTTTCTTGTTCACCAATGTACCAGTCCCCTAAGCTGTCTCCTCTGCCTGTTGTAAGCTTGAGGGGGACGCAAGCCTGAGTGAAAGGACTCCTTTGGCGGTTGACGAGCTCTGCCATCTAGTGGAGTTCTGCCTGTCCAGTACGTACTTCTCTTACAAAGGAACTATTTTCAGGCAGAACAGTAGGACAGCCATCTATGTCAGGATGGCAAACCTGACCATGGAGTACATAGAACAGAAAGCACTCAGCTCCTTCTCGCCGTGATTCGAGCTTTTTCTCCATTATATAAGCAATTACTTTTGCGTCATGAAGATGTTTGAAGTTGAAAACTTCAGACAGCCCATAAATTTCGTGCACCCAGCCATACAATTCATGACCGAGTGTGAAAGTGACCACTGCCTGTCCTTTGTCGTCGTCTAGGTGGCAAGAAAGAGCAACGTCCTGGAGTTTTCCGTTAACAGGAAGCAAACGCACACTGGCCGCTACCTTCAATTTGATTTTTCCCACACCGCCTGCCACAAGGCCTCGGTTGTGACCTAGCTACTACAGAAAGCTAAGAACTTATGCTCCAATGACAGGGAGCGAAACAAAGAAGAGCCCTGGCTAGTTGCGGACCTTAGAAAAAAACGGATACCCAAAAAAACTTCAGTCGAGCCGCCACCCGCTGCGCAGAGCAACAGAGATTACGTCCACCCCAATCAACCTTAATTGGTAGGCCCCCAAAACGCGTACCGGTCCCATACGTTCAGGGAATCGGCGAGATGTTGGCTCGGATTTCCAAGATGGAAGGGGTTGGCATCGCGGACGTGCCTTCGTGTACGCTGGGCTGCTTCCTCCCCCACCCGTCCAACAATGAACAGGGCTCCTGGTGTCGTTTGCAAAGTTTCGTGTGCCGAGTGCCCCTCTTCGTACATTGGCGAGAAAAAAAGCCTACCGGAACGACTGAAGCAGCACGCCAACGATGTGCGGAAGCTCTACAAAGAGCGCAGCGCAGTCGCGAAACATGCTGAGACGTTGGATCACCGGATAAATTTCGAAGCCATGGCAATCTTTGAAAGTGAGCCAAACTGGAGGATAAGGTTAGATAGGCTGGTGGCGCGAGCTCGCGGTGTACTTGGATGGTACCGACGCTGGCACATCTCTGTCGCGCCGGCCTGTGCAGCACTGATCACAACGACTGTGTCGTGGAATGTCCTGTGGGGAGTGCTGATCAGCTTCAAGTTCCTCGGTGTTGTCATCAGAGGTGTTAGGTGGCGAGTCATGCATCACAGACGGCTCAAGCTGTGCCAGGGCAAGGTGCGACGTTTAGGTGCATACAGGACTACCTCTTTCAGCTGTCACAGCAGAACATGGGGGACGAAAGGCATGCTGGTCATATGCTTGCGTATCAGGCGGGTCACAATTGGGTAACTTGGGCTGGACATAACTTTAGCGTCGTCCGCGGCCGTTGCAAGCTGGTGGTAGCTTTGATTCTGGCGTTGAAGATGGCAGCTGATTCAATAACGGTGACGCACATGGTGTCAGCGAATAGGTGACAGGTAGCGCCGCTTTTGGTGTCACACACTGCGTCATTAGGCACCAAATGCGTCGCGTTCACTGGCGTGTCTACAGGCGCTGAACAGTCAACCAAAGGCCGATCTTCGAGCGGCGTACGCTGCTATACCCCTGTGGAGTCGTTTGTCGTGGGACGGTTGTCTGCTACGTTGTTGTGACATAGCACTGGACGAGATGTGGTCGACGGAAACCACGAGAAAGGCTTGATCAGCGTTGATGAATTATCTTCCATGTGGTCGGACCCTTGTCGGAGGCGATGTTCGGCACCACAATACCGTAGGATGGCATTCCCTAATCCGTCGAATGGGCGGAGGCTCCAAAGATAATAGCTGAGGCGTCATTTGAGGTCACGTGGAAGAACATATTACAGGAACTCGAACATGAATTCTTGGAGCCAGATGCTGTTGAGCTCCAAGGCAGCCTGAAACTCCTGGAATCATGACTCGACATCGGTTGTGCAAAACGGTGGTAGAGGCGAGTCAAACTGCAGCTGCAATGCTTGAGCAGGCTGGAACATGGCCGTGAAGCTCAGTGGCAGCGGTGCAGCACCGCTCGCTTGTCCGGGACACCACTTGTTGAGGAGCGAGAGACGAGGCGGCGGCGATAAGGCCGTGCCGAGATCACAGCTTTTATGTGAGACGCGGGCGTAGGCGGAGTCGCCGCTGCAGCGTTCTGCCAGGCCAGGAGCTAGGCCGTTCTGGGAAATCTTCGTGGCTCACGCCCCACGTGCTATGCAGCTCGCTTATTTTTCGGCGTGACCAGCTAGCCGAATCTAGCTGGGCACTACAGGCCCTACCGAGTCTTTCGTTCTTCGAAGCTCTTCAACCTGCGTGCTTTAGTTAACTCTGTGCCTAACTAAATCAGGCTGCCTCCGTTAGCATATTGTTTTTAGTATGCGGCATGATTTTTCGGCCTTACCACGACTTAGCGTAATTAGCTTGGTCATAGCATGTCCTAGCATAACTAGCCGAGCATTCTGCCCAGCCAAATAGCTAATTCGGCGAGTGCATGTTCTCGGGTGCTAGCATACGATGAATACGATCGAAGAGGCGTGGACTTGCCGAGCAGTGTAGGCCGATAATGATAATTAACACGTGGCCTTGGGCTTAGCTGCGGTCATGATATCACACGCTCGGCCGAAACTAATCACAGACGCCACTGTGCGCATTATTCTCAAACAGAAATAGTACAGGCAATAGAAGCTTCAAAATAAATATAAACACGCCATGCTTCGAAAGAGTATATTCACAAAACGTTTCTGGCACCTTTATCATGAGGGCACTTCTGCACTCCGTGGAACGACACGCAAAAGAAAGAAGGTGCCTCTGGTTTGAAAACACTACCCAACTTTGTCGACCATCCATTCCACGATGCCTGGTTCCATCGTAACCAGTGAAACGCAGCGTGCTGAGGGGTGGATTTGACTTTTTGGTACTGTGAACTCATTTAGCAGATGGATAGATAAGTGAGTTTTTACGTCCTAAAACCACCATATGAATATGAGAGATGGTCGAGAAATTTAAATCATCTGGGGTTCTTTAACGTGCAAGCGAATCTGAGCACGCAAGCCAGCAGCATCTCCACCTTGTGGGGGTGCTGACACTCCCTGTGAGGTTGTTTGTGCGGCACGGCAAACGCGTCTCACCCAAAAGCCACATTTCGGGTAAAATACACGGGGCGATTGGTGGCGTTGTATTCGGGTTGAGGACCACTATCATCTTCATCATGGTTGGTAGAGTGGTAGCGCTAGTGGTGACCCCTGGCAAAAGCGAGCCTTAGTGGCGGGCGAGAGTTGAGTAAGTCTCTTCGGCGTGTGGTGGTTGCAGTGAAAGGTTGTTTCTAGCGTGGGTCCTCGTTGAGCGGTACCGTGGCCTGCGCGCCGGGGGCCCTCATGGTAAGACAAGCGTTGGCGACGCCACCTTGGGTATCTTATTGTGTTTGTCATGAAGTGTTTTGTCATATTGTGTACTGATGTCCTAGGTTGTTGATAACAATATGTGTAACGATTCGGCGGATGATATCGTCATTCAATGTAGTTCAAAAAATGTATGTGTTGTTTGGTATTGTGCCGACCGCGTCTGGTGTGTCCTTTCACTCCAAGAGCGTCACAGCCTTCCTCAAAGATGCAGCCACCGCAATTTGGATTCAATCGCGGCTGCAAGATCCACAGCCAGGATCCGCAGCCGGGATCCCGCGACCTGCTAGTCAGCAGCCGAGTACCTCAGCCACTAGACGGCGGGGCATTGTTGGCTTATTCAAAGGGGGCTTCACGAGAGCGCGGAAAGATTGCGAGTTTCACGAAACTCGGCCGATCCTGCGTAGAACCTTTGATCTGAAAAATATAAATACTCAGCGATTATATTGTGTAGAAATTTGACACGTGCGTAATACTGTGAAGTACTTCACGAAATATTTTCCAGAGAAGTAACATTACTGGGACAAACTGCGATCATTTGCACCGGTCAGCGGTACAAGTCGGCACTTGCCCCCTTCCCAGGCCACAGCAGCATGTAACCTGCAAAACGCCCTTACAATAATAGAGCATGGGCTTACCCCATCAATACAAAATTATGCCGACAACCACTACAGAAATATTAGCGCAGTTATCTCATATTTGGTTATTTGGTGCTACCTTGCCTAGTAGTAGCAGCAATTTAAACAATTGCCCTGCAGTAATCATGCCATGTGTTGTTTGCGAATGCCAGAATTGCAGAAATTAGAGATTATCACAAATTTCCTCATGCTGACAGTTACTATCTTTGCACTGCACATATGTATCTCAACCAGAAATGCAGGCGTGCATTCCTCTATAGGACATTTGCGAAAGCTAAAGTTCTTTTCCCGGGCAGACGAAACACAGTGAAACGCGGGGAGTACTTCACCAATGGGCAGCACTCGTTCGCTGTAAGAAAAGAAATTACACGATCTCCCGCTAAAGCGAACGATGTGTGAATGCGAAGCACTGGAGAGACGATTCGCTTGAGCGTGAGATGGTCTGCTTTATTGAGTGTTTGTGTTGGCGCTAACGCTGACACTGGCTCTCGCGTTGCGCAGGAAAAAAACATTTGGAGGCACAACGCCTACAGTGATTCACTGATTTTTCCCACTGGAATATGCCAATCTCTGCTAATAAAGATGGTGACAGATGACGCGAATTGGTCGCAGATAGCAGTAATCCGCTTTTAGCTAATGTGCATGCTGCAAATTTTTATTTTGAACAACGAACTGAAAAAATCTTCTACTCGCACCACCTTGCAGGTGAAACAAGCAGTATCTATAATACGGTGTGTTCAGTGAACGGTAGCGCAGTGCGAGCAGCACGTTTTAGCCATTATTTTTTAGGAGCGTAGAGGAGAGTCATTACTTATTTATCCCACTCCCAGAGAGCCTGCCGGATTTTTTAACTGCTCGCATTTCGGAATTGTGGCTGATGCTGTAACCCAAACCCACATACAAACATCGCTTAATCTGTTGCCCGGGACGTGCAGGGCTCGAGGGCGATGAAAGGGTGGACGCTCTAGCTCACGCATTTTGTAACCGAGTGGAGATTATGAACTTTATTCTAGGGAGATTCTTCCTCACCAGCGCTTCATGCAGCAAAAATGTGGACGTAGTGAAAACGTTGAACACCTCACAGAATTCTTCCTGGGAAAGAGACCGCTGACTTCAGAAAAACGGATGTATTTCCTCATCTACTTAAGCTACACAAGATACATACAACGCTTTACTCGGTCGTGTGTCTGTTGTGTGGCGTTAGGGCGACTATGCACCCCATCTCGTGGGGATGCGATTCTAAGCCAAGACACTTAGTCAACTTTCTTGGCAAACCTCCAAGATCTAGTATGGAGCAGTGGGAAGCGCAACTCGCCAGCTCGCAACAAGGAGGGGAGCTGGCGCTCCTGGGTCCGAGCTGACGGAGCACTGTAAAGGCCAGTGGAGCCCTGGACATAGGGCAAAACCGCAAAGGGTCTAAAGTACCCTTTTTCTTGAACCAGGTTTCATTCTCTCAATAAAAAAATCTTGCTAGGAAATTCTTCCCGCAGCGGTGTTGTGAGGCGAGAGACGGGGAGTGTCATGATCTTTCGGGCTCAGGTCTCGCACACACAATGATGCCGCGAAGGACGCATATACTCCATCGCTCAAGCTTGTTGCAGCACTATGGAAGCTACGGGGTGCACGGCTGCGGTATTCCGCCGCAATGCAATATAGTACCTTTATGGGCAGTGTATGTTTATCTGTATGAAAGTTACAATAAAAGCTTTTGCGCGTGCTCTTTATATACAATTTCAAAGCACGTAGAAGTTCTTCGTTCAGATTATTTTGAGGACGTCAGTTTTAATGATGTAATTTGTTTTGTTTTATGTTCGCCAACGTCATTGGGTACATAGTGCTTTCACGAAATCACACATTAAGCTGAAAAATTCACAGATTATGCTGAAAGAGTGCCAGAAATCTATTCATTCATTGAGTGCAGATTTATCACCATCCTTGAAAACAGGAAGGAATTTTTCGTAATTGTTGGCAAGCTAACGCAGGTCGGAAATGCGATGCAGAGGCTCTAAAAAATGATGCGCCCTGCTTGACAAACATGGCTTCATCCAGTGTAGCAGCGTCCAGTTATTGCCGTTCTTCGAAACTTTAATTTCCTCCAAAAGCTTCAGAAGGAGTGCGGAGAAAAAGGCAGCATCAGTTTTCTTGTTAATAGTAGTTTACAATTAACAAACGTGAGCGAGCATAGGCTGTTCGAGGGGGCGTTAGAAAAGAAGAGCCGGACAGAGTGTTGGCACAAATCTTCCTGATTTGGCAACGAACCTCCTTGGTTGGCACCGATGAAACGTTGCGAATAAGAAAGGACACTAGCACAAAGAGAAGCTGGAGAACTTTGACCTGAGAGTGCTGCGAAGGACTCTGCACATTTCTTTCCCAGAAACGAGATCGCCACTGCCACCAAGCTTACACGCCACTTCAAAGTGTATACAGCGAGCTCCAGTCTGTGTCAAGGAGAACTATATACTGACTTTTAAAGAAGCTCAACTTCCGATAGAAGCTGAGCACGCCGTCACTGCGTCAGATTGCGGAGTCGTGGCACCAAGGTAGGTATACCAATGAAACATCTGTCACCGCTGGCCACACGCGTAAACAAGTGGTTTGAAGAAACCGTCATTTGCACAATCCATCTGCACTACCGTCCATCTGCACAATCCGGGATGTGTACAGGCCTTCAAGACTCTACTGGAATGGCGACCGGCATCTTGTAACTCATCGGAAGACACAGGTGAAGTGTTCCGGGCAAAGAAAAGCTCGTACGTTTATCAGAGTGAAATGAATGTTGAAAACTACTAGAAAGTGTTCAGTAACTTATCACGAACAAATGCTAATCTGCAGTAGAAACGTTTAAGGATTCTTAGACAGGTGTGTGACTTTCCGACGCGTATGAATGCGAACGTGTCCATATGAAATGTGCCAAGTTATCGCGAATCTTGAAAACTATCGTGATCTTCTGTGTCACTTTCTTTCGCTTGTGTAGCGACAGGATGATGCGTGAAAAAAATACCAGTGGTGGCATCGTGTTTTTGTTGACCTGTAAATGATTATTACTCACAAACGCCTGCGATAAACATCCCCTCAGTTGTTTCGGTGTCTGAGCATTGAAGCTTCAAAGTCGAGGTATAAGTTTTGGACCCCTGTTCATAAGGGGCTTGGTAGGACATGCATAAAAGCTGATGTCAACGAGCGTGCTGTTTATATTGCGCAGTCTTGCATACGTCATTATGAAGAGACACCGTGGTGTTAACCATAAACCTCATTGCTTCAAAACGACAAAACACTTCTTAGAAACAGGCGATCTTAAAGCATCTTTGATCAGATTCCGCGAGGAGCAATCTGAGTAGCGAACATCTTGTAAATACACAAACAAACACAACCCCTTCTTGAGCCCTGCGGTGGGGTGCATTTGCCATCAGGCCGCAAGAAACGGTTAACATTTTTTTTGAGAAGTTTAGAAAAATGTTCTGTTCAGCTGACTGGATTCCAACTTCAATACACCAAGGTGTGAACGATCTCACGTTGCGGGCAGTCAACCGCTCAGGCGACAGCTGAAAATCTGCGTGCATTATTACAACGAGTAGCTCGTCTTTAGGATTGGTTGCAATCGGTGCTGCAACCGGCTTGTGAGATGGAGTATCGAAGGCTTTATAGTGAACCCGGTGAGGGAATGATGTGACAGTAGTCAAGCACTAAAGACATAAAACACATTCGAGTCGAGCACCTTGCCGGTAGAATCTGTCGGTCCTGTGGTAGTACACTCACTGCACGCTGGGCAGCACGACGACGCTGTTGCGGTAGGTCCGGGTGGTGGCCGAGGGGATGGTAGCCCATAAACGTAGAATCGGGAACGTCGCCAAGCGCAGGATAAACCGAGGCACGGGTTGGTCGCACCTGAGCACACCGGCGCCGGAAGAACATTTTTCCCAGGACCACGAGCCTTGTGTGACCACATAGCTGGTTTTACTGGCCGGGAACGCAAGTCCTGCTAGGACGCTCAGTCTAGTGCCATGGTCGCAAGAAACACTGCTCTTCGAAAATCACAGAGCCTTTTCTGTAAATGTAGAATAAAATTGCCTTGAGTGGCGGTTGCAAACAGTGCGAACAGAATGACTTTTCTCGCTGTAATCATGGCATATAAAACAGCCTTTACACGCGTCGAAGCATGGATAAGTCACCTCAATTCCAACTCCTCCGTCGAACACATAGTAGTAGGGGTCAGTCACTCCGTCTCTTTAGACCAAAGTGTCGCTCAATTTTCAACTCAAAGCGTTGCGTTCACGCTCGTCTTCAGCGGTCAGAACGGGCTCAACCTCTCCACGTCGTGGTAAGGAGGCTAACACTACCTCACCACCAGAGAATCCAGCATTCGGAGCGCTTTCTGTCTCTGAAGACTGTCAACAGGGCACGGGGGCCGAAATCTAAAACTTGGGTTTTTCGTGAGGGCTACAAATTGTACATTACTTTCAAATTTTTCGTCAAAACGTGAATTCTTACAGTGGAACTTTAGATGATTTTAGAAGTGGTGAAAGCACTCACCCCTTTTCTTCCTCAGCTCCTTGGTTCACAGCCAGCCATGTTGGCACTTCAAGAATCTCGCACAGAAACAACTCTTTTTTGGGTACCACCCCGTGCCTTCTTGTGCATAAGGTGTACATGGCGGTACTGATCGACCCTGATCGGGGTCTCTCGTATGACTATTGTATGCAATCACTGCAGTCTTAACGTTGAAATCAACCATCAATTTACATCTTAAACGTTTACTGTCTCCCTTGTTCAGTGAGGGCCTCCTTTGCACATCAGTTCATGGGGCGCTACGCAAGGTGGCCCGTCAACCACTAGAGATCGTTGGGAACTTCAATGCACCCAGCCATTACTAACGTAATCACTTTAAGGATGCCAAGGGCAAAGAGCTCAAGGAGCTCATTCCCTCGCCTCTCCTCGTTCTGCTTACCAATTTGGCGCAGCCCACGTGTTCCGGCAATACATTCACACGGGACGCGTGACCGGATTTTTCTCTGACCCGTAACAATCGCGATTGGTACATGGAAAATTAGGGGCATGGTTATATGGAGGAACCAATTTTATATATATATACATATATATATATTTATTTATTTATTTATAGATATATATATGGCCACTTACGCATGTGTGCTCTCATGGTCACCCCCTTAACTTGGCGTGAACCGAAATTAGCATTGGAAGGAAAGATGGTTTCACGAATATGACACGCTGGTCAGGATACAAATAATGTCACAATCTTGTCGCGTACGTCGTCAAACACATCTCACCAGAATGTGGTTCATACCCGCAGTGGAGTATATGCCGCGGGTATGCAGGTATGTGCCACAGATGTTTGATACTTCGTATTTACTCATGAACTACGAGGACACAAAAGGCTAATTTCAACGCGCGAGCGTTAAGAATACCCTTCGTGGGTAGCATCGAGCTACAAATGCAAAGAATAAATATCACGGTCCCAGATTAAATCAAACTCTGGCATTCGGCGTGGCAATGAAGCATTTTACTACAGAGCTATGACAGGTCTCAGAAGTACTTTCAAATGGACGCTAATCTTCGTGAAACGTCGCTAGTGGTTGTAGTGCTACCTACCCCATTATACAAACATTACATATGTACTTCTTTCATACAGCCATCATGTCGCGTTAACGTCAATTGTGGTTACTTGTCATGCGTTAAAGTTGATTTATGTAGCAGTGTTCAGAGCCACGATCTTCGCGAGCATCAGCGCTTCATATCAGGTACTGGTGGCCGATAGGCACGTTTCATTTGGTATCGTAGCGCAAGTGCAATCAACTGCTTACATAAACATCTACAACTATTCAACACATGTCTGTGCGTGAAACATTTGTACATATATTTAGCGTCCTTTCCTGACGTGTCGCTCTATAAAACGATTGCAACACGGGCACCTTTGCTCCCTGCATGCTTCGCATAACGTCGATACCTAAGTACGTGGGATCTGCCGATTTTTTTCGTTTTGCGTTTTTCTTTTATTATCATCTGTATTTTTCGTGGTATGCCCCTCCATACCATACTAATAACAAAATAGAAATAATGGTCATCTTCCCGATCAATTAGGTCATTTATAAAAAGTATGCAGACGTTCAGTTCACCTTCAGGTTACCTGGAAAGTACCATTACATGAAAGCAATTATGGGAGAGTTTTGTTACAACACAAGCTCCAAAGTTAGGTTGTCTACTAGCAATAATAATGCACCACCGAGGTTTCTACGAGCAACGGCATCTTATTCATTTTTCTCTAACATATTTGACAACAATTTTTGTTTCGTAGCCAGTAGCCATCACTCATGTTTTGATGCCTGCTTTGAGTCTGGTGAGCTGATTAAGCAGCATAGATTAATTGTAAACCCACCGTAAGTTAGCCTGTTTTTAGCTATTTAGGCTCCACACTGGATTTTCTGTTCCGGATGTTTCCTTTTTTTGTAATACCAAGTGTAGAAACGTGTTATACACTTTATATCCTGGATCATTATATAGATATATATCCCTGATCGTGCAGATGGATTGTAGTGCAGATGGATCGTGCAAATGACGGTTTCGTCAAACCAATTGACTACGCGTGTGACCAGCGGTGACAGATGTTCCATCAGTATACCTACCTTGGTACCGCAACTCCGGAATCTGACGCAGTGAAGGCGTGCTACGCTTCTATCAGAAGTTGAGCTTCTTTAAAAGTCAGTAAATAGTTCTCGTTGACACAGATAGCAGCTCGCTGTATACACTTTGAAGTGGCGTGTAAGCTTAGTGGCAGTGGCGATCTCGTTTCTGCGAAAGAAATGTGCAGAGTCCTTCGCAGCACTCGCAGGTCAAAGTTCTCCAGCTTGTTTTAAGTGTGAATACACTTTATAAGCGACCCCAAACCATCCACCGCCGTCGGCGGCGTCCGCAGTCTTCTCTCTATCTTAAAAAAAAGAGGACTTGGCGGGCCGCAGCGCGACGCTCTACCGAATAAGCCCCGGACGCGACGCTGATATCGGTGTCAGTAACGCGCCTTATATTTTTAACGCCGCTTCGCGCGCCCCCCTCCCCCTTCGCTCGCTCCTCCGTGAGAATCGCTCATAAAAAACTCCCAAGCATTTCCCCGAAGGTGAACATGGTTAAGTGCGAATGCACGGGGTGATGCTATGAGGGGGGGTAAAGTTAAAATCCGTTGGCATTCACCAGTGAGTTAACGTAAACTCCCCCGTGTGATCAAATTGCGATTCCCAGGAACCATTACACCATAAAGGCACCATAGTGTGATTATTAAATATAATAGTGTGAACTAATAAACACCCCTCATAGCATCACCCCGTGCATTCGCACTTAACCATGTTCACCCTCGGGGAAACGCTTAGGAGTTTTTTGTGCTAGTGTCCTTTCTTATTCGCAACGCTTTATCGGCGCCAACAGAGGAGGTTCGGTGCCAAACCAAGAAAATTTGTGCCAACACTCTGTCCGGCACTTTCTTCTATAACGCTCACTCGAACAGCCTATGCTCGCTCACGTTTGTTAATTGTAAACTACTAATAACAAGAAAACTCATGCTGCCTTCTTCTCCGCACTCTTTCTAAAGCTTTTGGAGGAAATTGATGTTTAGAGGAACGGCGTTAACTAGAGGCTGCTACACTTGATGAAGCCATGCTTGTCAATCCGGGCGCATCATTTTTTAGAGCCTCTGCACCGCATTTTCGACAATCGTTAGCTTGCCAACAAGCACTAAAATTCATTGCTGTTTTCAAGGATGGTGATAAATCTGCACTCAATGAATGAATAGATTTCTGGCACTCTTTCAGCATAATCTGTGAATTTTTCAGCTTAATGTGTGAATCTGTGAAGGCACTATGTACCCAATGACGTTGGCAAACATAAAACAAAACAAATTACATCAATAAAAGTGACGTCCTCAAAATAATCTGAACGAAGAACTTCTACGTGCTTTGAAATTGTATATAAGGAGCACGCACAAAAGCTTTTATTGTAACTTTCATACAGATAAATATACACTGCCCATAAAGGTACTATATTGCATTGCGGCGGAATACCGCCGCCGTGCACCCCGTAGCTTCCATAGTGCTGCAACAAGCTTGAGCGATGGAGTATATGCGTCCTTCGCGGCATCATTGTGTGTGCGAGACCTGAGCCCAATAGATCATGACACTCCCCGTCTCTCGCCTCACAACACCGCTGTGGGAAGCATTTCCTAGCAAGAGTTTTTATCGAGCGAATGAAACCTGGTTCAAGAAAAAGGGGACTTTAGACCTTTTATGGTTTCGCCCTATGTCCAGGGCTCCACTGGCCTTTACAGTGCCCCGTCAGCTCAGACCCAGGAGTGCCAGCTCCCCTCCTTGTTGCGAGCTGGCGAGTTGCGCTTCCCACTGCTCCATACTAGGTCTTGGCGGTTTGCCGAGAAAATTGACTAAGTCTCTTGGCTTATAATCGCAACCCCACGAGATGGGGTGCATATTTGACCTAGCTCCGCACAACAGACAGACGACCGAGTAAAGCGTTGTATGTATCTTGTGTACCTTCAATAGATGCGGAAATACATTCGTATGAGCTTTTGTAAGGTCGGCGGCCTCTTTCCAAGCAAGAAATCTGTGTGGTGTTCCACATTTTCGCTGCGTCCACATTTTTGCTACGTGAAGCGCTGGTGACGAAGAATCTCCCTAGGATATATTTCATATTCTTCGCTCGGTTACAAAACGCGTGAGCTAGAGCGTCCGCACTTTCATCGCCCTGGAGTCATGCACCTCCCGGGCAACAGATTAAGCGATGTTTGTATGTTGGTTTGGGTTACAGCATCAGCCACAATTGCGAAAAGCAAGCAGTTAAGAAAATTCGGTGGGCTGTCTTGAAGTCGGGTAAATTAACTCATGACTTTCCTTTACGCTCCTTAAAAAATTGGCTAAAACCTGCTGCTCGCAGCGCGCTACCGTTCACTGAATGCACCACATTATAGATACTGCTTGTTTCACCTGCAAGGTAGTGCCGGTAGAAGATTTTTTCAGTTCGTTGCTCAAGAATGAAAATTTGCAGCATGCACATTAGCTAAAAGCGGATTACTGCTATCTGCGACCAATTCGCGTCATCTGTCACCATCGTCATTAGCAGAGATTGGCATATTCCAGTGGGAAAAATCAGTGAATCACTGTAGGCGTTGTGCCTCCAAATGTTTTTTTCCTGCGCAACGCGAGAGCCAGTGTCAGCTTTAGCGCCAGCACAAACACTCAATAAAGCAGACCATCTCACGCTCAAGCGAATCGTCTCTCCAGTGCTCTGCATCCACACATCGTTCGCTTGAGCGGGAGATCGTGTAATTTCTTTTCTTACAGCGAACGAGTGCTGCCCATTGGTGAAGTACTCCCCCGCGTTTTACTGTGTTTCGTCTGCCCGGGAAAAGAACGTTAGCTTTCGCAACTGTCCTATAGAGGAAGGCACGCCTGCATTTCTGGTTGAGATACATATGTGCTGTGCAAAGATAGTAACCGTCAGCATGAGGAAATTTGTGATAATCTCTAATTTCTGCAACTCTGGCATTCGCAAGCAATACATGGCATAATTACTGCAGGGCAGTTGCTGCTACTACTAGGCAAGCGTGGAAGCTTGGGCAAGTTGGTAGGACATAACTGAACGCAGGAACAGCGCAACCTAGAAGTATTTACTTCGTAACTACGGAAGCGAAAAAACAAGGACAGAAAAGAGCGTTGACTTTCAACAAAGATTTAATGCTGGAGTTTTGTACATATATAGGCGAAAAATGAGAAAAAAAAAGAGAAAAATGGGCATGCGTTGAAGGGTGCAGGAACAACTACTGCAATACAATGTCAGCAAAACTCTTGTCTCTCGTTGAATGGGCTGAAAAAACAAATACATATGTAACTTAAAAAGATCGAGATACGCAATCTCCTTTTGCAACAACGCAACCGATGGGCAACTTACACATTTACCGTCAAACTTGTTTATTTGGTAAGCTTCAATTATCTCACGTGTGGCCTGCGAGTTGTGCTTGCTTAATACCTCGCAACGCTCAAAAACTGGCACGCAGCCGCAGTCTCGGCAGTGGATTCCGAGGTGTCCTTGAACTACGTTGTGCACATTGTTATTGTGCTCTGTTAAACGGTCATTAAGGCACCTTCCGGTTCGCCCTATGTATACCATTCCGCACGAAAGCGGAATGAGATACACGACACCAATAACACAAGGTACAAAGCGCGTTCTGTGTTTCACAGTGCAGCTTCTCATTATTTCACAGTGCGCCTTTGCCGCGAGAGCTTCTATCTGCAGCTACAACGTTCAGAAAGGCCCTCTACAGCCAAGAAGAAATGGCGTGAGTTCTCTGGCTTGGCTGACAGCACGACGGAATTTATGTGGCAACACACTCTTCTTAGCCTACGAGCTGCCCCTTCAAAGAAACCAGTCTTGCCGAAGAACCGGGTACACATTGTTGGTGATGTTGAACTTCCTGAAAAAGTGCATGATATCTTGGGACTTGTACCAAAGTTTGCTGTTGAACCTCAAAAAACGCCACAAGAGCTAGTGACACTCGTACGACAAGTTGCTCGACGCACCCCGGACAGCGAGATAAACAGGTGTGTTTCTGATGGTGTGGACGTTTTACCACGCCATAAACCACCTAGCAGTGCAGTGCCCACTAGAAATGTTGTATCTTTCTTAAAAGCCCAGTCTTTTGCTCTTTTATCATCGGACAAAGAAGGTGGCTTTGCTGTTCTGCCTTCCCTTTTGTTTAAGGACAAAGCCAACATGGCTATAAACTCTGTTTTTAAACCCAGCCGCTCTTCTATTGCAAAAGCTAAGTTGACAGCGAAAAGACTTTGCAGCTCTCTCGGCCTAGAAAAAGTTGCTAAATGTATTGACAAATCAAAGAAGCTAAGTCTTGACATATTTTTTACCGCTAAGACGCATATGATTGACTGCCCACTACGGGTTATAGTTTCTGAGAACGGGACCTGGCAAAAACAGGTTGCCTTGTTTTTAAAAGAACAGCTTAACCTTTTAACTATTGACGATCCTTCCTGGTAAAAGACTTTGAGGCGGTTAGTACGTTTTTAAGGTCTAATGACAAAGGACCGAAGGCTTTCTCAATAGACGTGAAAGATCTATACTATTCACTCCCACATAACGAACTGCTCCAGTGCTTAGAAGAATGCATTGATTCGTTTGGGTCGATAAACTTCCAGAATGCGTCAGGTATGCCAGTTCATGGTTTTCTGTAATTGCTTTCATTTTATTTAAAGTCAACGGTTGCATCTCGGAATGATCAACATTTAATTAAAAAAAGTGGCGTTTGCATAGGTTCCTGTTTGGCACCAGTCCTGAGCGACATCTTTCTCGCGCGTAAGGATCACCACATTCAAAAAGATCTCGACTTGTCTCTCGTTGTGAAAGTCTGTAGGTTTCTTGATGATTTCGTTGTATTTATTGATTGTTTGGATACTATTTTTGAAGTTGTTGTCCTTGGTCTTCTAGATTTGTTTAAAAAGCACTTGTATCCTCTTGAACTTACGCATGAGTTACCGTCTGGAAATTTGATTAGGTTCTTAGACCTAACACTCTGTCTTAGAAGTAATCATTTGTGCTGGCTGTTTTCACCGAGAAGTGGTAAGCCTCTTCTACCTTTCCACTAAGCTCATTCAAAATTGGTGAAACGGGGTATCAATGAAGGTTGCCTGGTAAACGCTCTCAAGAGGTCGAGCCCAAACTCGATGCACTGCAGTTTCAAAGCACAGGTAGAGCGCCTCTTAAGCGCTGGTTACTCGAGCCCCCTGATTTCAGCTGTTGCGGAAAAACTTTTGAAGCAAATTAAAAATCAAGGAGGGCGATCTCAGCCTCTAAGCGCGTCTGTTCCCATGAAATATGTTGCTGTTCCGTATCTGCATAACGTGTCACATCGGCTGCAAAAAAATCGGTAAACGCGCTGGTGACACTGTTATTTTTTTCGCCCCAGAAAAGCTTACAAATCTTTATAAGCTGGTGAATAATCCAGCTGCTATTAAAGGAAGATGCACCGTGAAACACTGAACGCGCTTTGTACCTTGTGTTATTGGTGTCGTATATCTCATTCCGCTTTCGAGCGGAACGGTATACATAGGACAAACCGGAAGGTGCCTTAATGACCGTTTAAGAGAGCACAATAGCAATGTACACAACGTAGATCAAGGACACCTCGGAATCCACTGCAGAGACTGCGGCTGCGTGCCCGTTTTTGAGCGTTGCGAGGTACTAAACAAGCACAACTCGCAGGCCACACGTGAGATAATTGAAGCTTACCAAATAAACAAGTTTGACGGTAAATGTGTAAGTTGCCCATCGGTTGCGTTGTTGCAAAAGCAGATTGCGTATCTTGATCTTTTTTAAGTTACATATGTATTTGTTTTTTCAGCTCATTCAACAAGAGACAAGAGTTTTGCTGACATTGTATCGCAGTAGTTGTTCCTGCACCCTTCTACGCATGCCCATTTTTTTCATTTTTTTCTCATTTTTCGCCTATATATGTAAACCACTCCGGCATTAAATCTTTGTTGAAAGTCAGCGCTTTTTTCTGTTCTTGTTTTTTCGCTTCCGTAGTTACGAAGTAACTACTTCTGTGTTGCGCTGTTTCTGCATTCAGGTACTAGGCAAGGTAGCACCAAATAACCAAATATGAGATTATTGCACTTATAATGCTGTAGTGATTGTCGGCTTAATTTTGCATTGATGGGGTAAAACCGTGTTCTATTACCGTGAGGGGTTTTTGCGGGTTACATGCTGCTGTGGCCTGGGAAGGGGGCAAGTGCCGATTTGTTGTACCGCTGACCAGTGCAAATGATCGCAGTTTGTCCCAGTAATGTTACTTCTCTGGAAAATATTTCATGAAGTACTTCATATTATTAACGTACGTGTCAAAATGCTACACACAATAATCGCTGATCATTTATCTTTTTTCAGACCAGGGGTTCTACGCAGCATCGGCCGAGTTTCGCGAAACTCGCAATGTTTCCGGGCTCTGGCGAAGCCCCCTTTCGAATGACCACACAGTGCCCCCCCCCCCCCATCTAGTGGCTAAGGTACTCGGCTGATGACTGGCAGGTCGCGCGAACCCGGCTGCGGATCCTGGCTGCGGATCTTGCAGCCGGCATTGCATTCCGACTGCGATGGCTGCATTTTTGACGAAGACTGTGATGGTATTGGAGCGATAGGACACACCAGACGCGGTCGGTACTATACCGAACAACACATACATTTATTTACTTTTGAACGGCGATATCGTCGCCGAATCGTTACACCAATAATTATCAACAACCTAGGAAATCCGTACACAATATGACAATGCACTCCATGACAAACACAATAAGACACCCAAGGCGGCGTTGCCAACGCTTGAGTTACCATGAGGGCCCCAGGCGCTATTAGCTATTGCCTGGGCAGACTATTTGGCTAGTTAGGCTAGGACACGCTATGACCAAGCTAAATACGCTAAGTCGTGGTAAGGCCGAAAAATCATGCCATATCTTAAAAACAATATGCTGATGAAGCCAGCCTGCTTTAGTAAGCCACAAGGTTAACTAAAGCACGCTAGCTGAAGAGCTTCGAAGAATGAAAGACTCGGTAGGGCCTGTAGCGCCCAGCTAGATTAGGCCAGCTGGTCACGCCTAAAAATAAGCGAGCTGCATGGCACGCGGGGCGTGAGCCACGTGGATTTCTCAGAACGGCCTGTCTCCTGGCCTGGCAGAATGCTACAACGGCGACTCAGCCTAGGCCTGCTTCTCAAATAAAAGCTGTGATCTCGGCAGGGGCTCATCGCCTCCGCCTCGTCTCTCGCTTCTTAACAAGTGGTGACCCGGACAAGCGAGAGGTGCTGCACCGCTGCCACCTGCGCCGGCAGAAGCTGTCCAAAGCCAAAAAATTGTGTCGGCATAGGTGCCCTTGGCCTCCAGTTAGAGGGGAAGCCAGTCGCGTACCGCGGTTTCTGTTATCTTTCTGACGCAGGAATTAAGTAAGATGGGTCTCAATGCCTCGATGCTGACCAGTTTGCAAAATGTTGGTATCGATGTAATGAGTGATGCAGTCCATTTCTATGGGAGCGGGGAGCGATCCCATATTGCATATATCGGATGGAGTAGAGAAAAGTATGCCTAGTCGGGTAGGCTAGCCAGGGGCGACACTGTGATGCTATCCCGCCCACGGGCCTTGCGCGTCGCATTTTCGGCAGTGCAGTCCGTAAATCTGAAAGCATATATGGGGCGTCAAGCTCGGCGTTAGGTGGGGGGCGGAGTAGGCAAGTTTTCGGTCTTTTGAGTCCAGTGTGCGACAAGTGTATTGGTCGCATATTTTTTGCACGAGTTGATATGTGGTGCCCTGATAGGCATGCAGTGCAGGGCAGAGCTGGTGTTGCGTTTCTGCCCGGACGGTGTTGGGATCCAGAATCCTGTGAAAGAGCCACCATGTGCTTTTAAAGCACATCTGGTGCACCCCCTCCGTGCAGGTGTCAGCCCAATTTGAATACAAGCTGCGCCCAGTATACGCTGCCATCTATACAGTGAAGGTCTCGATGCGAGCGAGATGTTCTCGATGGATTTTATCATGCTTTACTCATCCCACGTGAGCGTTTTAGAGACATGAGAGGTGTGAATCGATTGCCAAAGTAAAATTAGAGGTCGTGAGGGCACCAGTGTTCCCTTGTTGCTTATGTATGACGTGCGCTAATAGAATTGAGTATTTGGGAAGCATTTTTGCTACTCAACAACAATCTTCATCCGCCCCGCCGAGCCCGTCTAGCGGCTAAGGTACTCGGCTGCTGGCCCACAGGTCGCGGTATCGAATCTCGGCAGCGGCGGCTCCATTTTCGATGGAGGCAAAAATGCTGTTGGTCCGTGTGCTCAGATTCGGGGGCACGTTAAGGAACCCCAGAAGGTCGAAATTTATGGAGCTCTCAACTTTGGAGTCTCTCATGATCATTTGGTTGTTTTGGGATGCTAAACCTCACCTATCAATCATCATCAACAACATTCTTTATCTGACTTGCTGGCGTTTTTCCTTTCTTGTAAACTAGGAACTGGCCGCTTTCTTAACGAGAATGCTATGTCACGTTGATCACGCGCGCACCATTAGTGATCGGAAGCTACCGGAAGCATAGTGATAAGGTGAGGAAAGTACTCCTCGAAGTAGGTACGATTGTTCTTGTGTAGAAGAAACATTCCCCAAATACTCGATTTTTTTACTGTAGGATGCTCACGCTGCGTATTCGCCCGAGCTGGAGATCACGAGAAATGGCCGTATTCTGCATTTAGTCAGGTCGGTGAGCCACACTATGCCCGAGTGTGGGTGTATTTTGTGCCGTGGTGTGCAGGAAATGCGAATGAAAAGATTCGGCAGATCCTGTGTACCTGGGAATCGACGTTATGCGGTGCATTAGGAGGGAAGGTCAACGTGTTGCAATTTTTTATTGAATCAGACATCGTGAAATGACGCTAATTATATGTGCAGATGTTGCACGCACAGACATATGTTGACGAGTTACAGATGTTTATATTACTAGTTTGCACTTGAGCAACAATGCCAACTAGAACCTGCGCAGTAGCAACACCAGAAGCTGATAAGAAGCGCTAATGCTGGCCCTAGACACTGTTACATAAATCAACTTCTGCGCATGGCAAATAACTACAATTGACATTAACGCGATGTGACGACTGTATGGAGCAGTACAGAAGTAATGTTTATAAAATTGAGTTGGCAGCATTGCAAATACTATCGAAGTTTTACGAAGATTAGCGTCTATTTGAAATGTGGTTACGAGGCCTGACGTACCTATAAGCTAAATGCTTCATTGCCGCGTAGAATGCTTGGGTTCGGTTCCAGCTGTTTTTGTTCAGCTAGTTGGTACATGAATATACAGAAATGCAAATTTTTTTGTTTAGTGGTTCTTTTGTCCTTTTTTGTCAACCCTATTGCATGTTTCTTGTTGAGCATGTAAGGCGATGTTAGCTGTGAGTGACGTGCCGGCGCACCCGTGATCTTTTATTCTCTTAGATAGTCGCTGTACAAGTGTGCTTGTTGGATCGTGCTTCTCGGAGGACCATAGACGACGAGAAGCGCCGTGTGTGGAAGGCCCCTGTGGCTCGTGCTCGTCGGCAGGATCCCGAGCTGTGTACGAGCGGGCGCACGGACGGATGAATGAACGAACGCACAGACGGCCGCACGGACGGACGAACTAACTAACGGATAAAAGCGGACTGACGTATGCATGGACGCTTCGCCCTACTCATCATCATGAACTCCATAGATGTGTTGTAGATATTTTTCTATTCTATTACTTTATACTTTGCTCAAGTGTAGTTACGGACACATGTGGCGGCAGTGGCCGAAAACTATGGCACACACGACACTTTTTGTGATCTGATAACAGCTTTCGCGGCAATAGGTCCTTCACATGTCATCAGAAGACGGGCAAGACTGGGGGTGAAAGCTGACAAGCACCTTAAATAGCTGTTGCCCCCAACATACATTTTAGCTCGTTTACAGCAGACTGTCGTGCACACAATGAAACTCAAATGTTAAACTATGCAAAAAAAGATAATAAACAGTTGGTACAAACATAGCCACTAAACAAGATTGAAATCAAAAAGAGAAGATGGAGAACCAGAATTGTCAGCAACAATCCAATGTTTTTTTATTAATATTACATACATACTGCCAGCCTCATAATGAGGCCTTAGGCAGGAGTGGGGCATAAATACACAACACAGAACAAGCTCGAAGTATTGAATAGAACGGCACAAACAAAAAAGAAATACATGACTTAGTATTCTGCAAATCAACGGCATTGGTAAAAATATGCAAAAGCAACAAAAGGGAACCAATTGCACGGAAGTTAGTACTGGCATAGCCCAAGCTACTCAAATTAAGTATTTACATAGCAGAAAGCATTGCAGGTACTGAAATTGTACTTACATAGCACAAAATGTCAAAGGAAAAAATAAAAAGAAAGTTTCACCATTTATTCGAACACAGCAAAGTGAAAGCGAATGCAAGTGAGTACATGACTTTACATGACTCTTCGAGCATAGTGGCGGTTAAAGAACTTCATTTCTGATCGCCTGCAGAAAACAATCATTGTTGGAACGTTCTACCACATGAGAAGATAAGGCGTTCCACTCGACGGTTGTCCGAGGAAAGTAAGAGTACGTAAATATGTTTGTTCTGCACTTCAGCTCGGCCACCTTTTTTGCATAAAGAGACCGAGTAAAGCGGCTAATGGCAGGTTTTGTGAATGCGGATGAATCAACTCGTAGCATTTTGTGATAGAACAAATAACTTTAACTTGTCATGGCAGCGCCTTGTTTCAAGTTTCTCGAGTCCTGCTTTCTGTAGAACGTGGGACAGGGATGCTTTCCAACTATAACTGTTATAAATGAACCTAACAGATTTTCTTTGGATACTTTCCAGTTTTAGTTTATCAGAGGCTGTCCAGGGATCCCAGGCAGCTGCTGCATACTCCAATATTCGCCTAATAAACGTCCTGTAGGCTAATAGTTTTATATCCATTGTTGTGTGACCCAGCGTGCGCCGAAGATATTCCAGTTGTCTGTAGGCTTTTTTTAGCAATAAACGTTAAATGTTCATTCCAGCGCAAATCGGAGGTTATCATTACTCCTAAATACTTATAGTTTTCCACTAAGCTTAAAGGTTGATTATTGATGAAGTAGGTAAATTCAAGTTGTTCATTCTTGCGGGTTATGGTCATTGCTACCGTTTTTTTACTATTAACTCTCATCTGCCATGTACAACACCAGTTTGCAATTGCACCTAATGCTTGATTTAGCAGGACCTGATAATTAGGGCTAGATACTTCCTGGTATATTACGCAGTCATCTGCGAATAGCCGAATTTGGACGCCTATGCTTTGAATAATATCAATAATATATAGCAGAAAAAATAGAGGCCCAAGAACGAAGCCCTGCGGAACACCAGATGCCACCAGAGCTGAAGGAGAAGCTGTGCCATCAATGACTTCACTTTGCTGCCTTGACGAGAGGTACGCAGCAATTCAGGCCAAAAGGCGATCATTTTTGAGAATTGGCTTCAGTAATAAAAATAAAGTAACAATATCTAACGAGCTGATAGGCTACTGTGATTTGCTCCTGATAATTTCCGTCCTGTCCTGGTTAGGGTTTCAAGCTACACAGTAAGAGAAGCTGTCTTTGCCACGCGTAGTAAGCTCAAGGACAAAGCCATCATCGTCTGCTAGGATTTTTCGCCTGCCACACGAAACATCAGAACTAGGTATTGTATTTGACAGACAACAACCCGCTAAGCGGCCCTTTCAGCTTCGTTACAAGAAACTGCATCTTAACAGCAAAGAATATGTGTACGATGCCTCTTGTGACTCTGTAATTGAGCATGCGCAGAATTATGAATCAAACAGTAATCATGCCAGTGCCTCAACACGTGCAAACATTTACGGATTTGGGAGGCGCCATTTGGTTTCTTACGCGCGTGCGCGAGACGAGCGATCGAATGCCTTTCACTACCCTTATTTTACCACTTGCTTCTGTCTCTTTAATTACAATTCCCCTATTCCCTGCACTGAACCGTGAAGGTGCCCTCATCAAGATAGGCAGTAACGGAACAGCGCTTATTTCTTCATTTTTTCTCTTTTCAAAGTCACTTCGGCTGTGGGTCTGATGCTTGTCGACTTCATGTTTTTTTTCACATCCAGCATTATTAACAAATGTGACCTTCCAGACTCAGCTATTGATAACTGTAAAGCTGACGTACTAGTACCTACTGAAACTTGGCTGCACCCAGACATAGATGATAGTGAACGGTGCTTAGGAAAGTTCTGTCTTTTTTGTTGTGATCGTTCTTTGCAGAAGGGAGGTGGTGTTTTGCAGAGAATTTCAAACGCGCTTTTGTCTAAGCGCATTCAAGTTTTCTGTAAACTTTAAATTGTCTGGGTCATTGTTAAAATAAAACAGCGGCATATAGTTATCGGAGTTTGCTAACAGCCACCCACATTTTCAGACAGCTTTTTGACCGCACTGCTTGACGTAACCAACAGTATTACTTCACGTTACCCCTCGCTACTTGGTTCCTGCTCGGTGACAAATATTTCTAACGTAATGAGAGGGAGCGATACGCCCAGCATAAACCCTTCAACCATGCTCGCACAAGAATTCCTAGATTACTGTGGCGTTTTTTTCTCAACTCGTCGAAAACCCTTCAGAACAAGTTTTTCTGCTGCCAATACTCTTGACTTATTACTCCCCACTCATCTAGGTCTTGTTTATAACTTAGCTGTGTCACAGGGCATGAGCGATCACTCCATTGTAACTTTAGAACTGAAACTGTCGTGGCCTAAACAAAAAAATAAGCGTCAAAGCAGCCGTGACATCAAACGCGCCAGTTTGGATGCAATAAACAACGAACCGTCCGATTTATGTCGACACTTGTTTGTTAAATTTTGAAAGTCGTGACGTTCAAAGCAACTGGGGTTTGTTTGTCGACAAGGCTCTACTTGAGAAATTTTTACCGATTCGCTCCATAACTTCAAACAAATTGACTCCATTGTAGAATAATTTCATAGAATGTCTTTCCAATAAAAAGAAACGTCTGTACAGATCAGAGAAACATTGTCCTTGTGCTAATCAATAAAACGGGCACAAACTAGTTTCAGATGAATATATTGCTGTACTTCGCAGCGCAAAGGAAGTTTTAATGAACACCCTCCTTTTCATGCTTCAAACTGACAAACAAATTCAGGCGCGTCATAAATACAAGAGATGATAACACTATAAGCCTCACAGGTGACGCAGAAAACGTTATAGCCCCTAAGAAGTGCGCATCTGTCCTTAACAAAGTTTTTGTTTTCAATTTTTCACCACTGAACAGTGCTTTATCATCGATCACGCAGTGTCGTAATTCGTTCCTAATGCATCCTATACTAATTCATCTAAGCGGCGTAGAATGCCTCATCAATAAATTAAAGCTTTCTTCCAGCCCTGGTTGCTACACAATTAGCCCGAAGTTTCTGAAGAGCACGGCTCCTCGACTCCAATGCACGACTCAAATGATAGTTGCATCATTTGCATCACCGAAATTTTTGAACAATCGCTTGACAGAGGTTCCATCCCGGCTGAATGGGAGATAGGGAACGTGATTCCACTTCATAAATTTCACTTCACAAGCTTTCTCCGTTTATTTACCGACCTCTTTCACTCACCAGCATTCCATGCAAGCCTATACCATGTAATATTTTGTAATCTTGCCAAATATCTCGAATCGAACTTTTTTTCCACGCACTCTCGGCACGGATTTCACGAACTGTATTCATGTGAAACACAATCAACAACATTTACACTCCGTTTTCATGCAATTCTTCATTGCTCTTCTTTTTCAGAAGGCATATTTCTGGATTTCTCAAAAGCATTTGATCAAGTCACTCACAATCTACTAACGCACAAACTTCGTCATCTTAACATTCTTCCCCAACTTCTCATTTGGCTTGAATCCTTTTTGTCATGTCGTTTTGAGTATGTTTCTGCTAACAACTATGACTCGCCGTCAAGGCCCGTTTACTCTGGCGCTCTACAAGGCTCTGTCCTGGAGCCACTCTTATTTCTAACTTATAATTATGGTTTACCTTCCTGTGTTTGAAAACATTCATTTTTTTTGCTTACGACTGCGTAATATAAAGAAATAAGTTTTAAAAACTGTGCAACCACTCTTCAACCTGACCTTAACGCTTTCGGTTCATGGTGTAACACATGGCAGATGGAACTAAACATAGCCAAACACAAGGCATTGTGGGTTACCAGGCTTACTAACCTTTCACCAGACTATAATATCGCTAACGCCCCTCCAGATTGTGTTTAATCTTACAAATATCTCGGTGTCCACATTTCATCCGTCCTTACCTGGAACACGTACATTTCATACTTAACAAGCAAAGCTAACAAATCACTCGGCTATCTTCGACACCCGCAGGTCGCGGGTTCGAATCCCGGCTGCGATGGCTGCATTTTCGATGGAGACGGAAATGTTGTAGGCCCGTGTGCTCAGATTTTGGTGCACGTTAAAGAACCCCAGGTAGTCGAAATTTCCGGAGTCCTCCACTACGGCGTCTCTCATAATCATATGGTGATTTTGGGACGTGAAACCCCACATATCAATCATTATCTTCGACGAAACTTTTCGCATGCTCCACAATTCCTTAATCTGATTGTCTACCAAACACTTATCTGGCCTAAACTAGAATATACAGCATGTGTATGGGAGCCGTGTCAGCATAAATTATTTGATTTGGTAGAAAATACCACAACAATTTCACACGATTCATTTCTTATAATTATAACAGGACCACTAGCATCAGTTTTATGAAAGCTAATTCACAATTGCCACCTCTAGCTTTCCGACGTAAAATCGCTCGCCTCTCTACATTTTCATAGGATATAACACCACCCCTTTTTACGACACCAACTCCATTTTACGACACCAAGATCACAACAAAGTCGACATTCCATCGTGTAGGTCCTCCTCTTTCCTTCATTCATGTGTGCCACACACAAGGGATGACTGAAATCACCTTCCTCTAGATGTCACCATCAAGGATACTAACCAACTTAAAGTAGGTGTACGTGATATCTTTCTCTAAGATTTCTTTATCTTTCAAACAAGGCACCGCCTTTTATACTTATATCATGCGTCTATCTTCGTTGATACGCTAAATATAACTCTCGTTTGTACCTAACGTAATTTGTATTTTGTTTTGCTTTTTGTGCCGCCTATAATTTGTGTAACTATTTGTATCTTTTGGAAATGTACTTGGGAATAGTTGAGTTCTTTTTCTGAATTTTTTTGCTCTGTTTTGTCTTCCACATTTTTCTGAACTACTTCCAATTCTTTGTATTTCAGCCCCACCCCCTCTGTAATGCCATTTGTCCTGAGGGTATTCTAAATAAATAAATAAACAAACTACATTGGCCTGCTGAATTAGGGTCTTGCCATTTGAGCATGCACAATGTCCCTACTCTCTTGTTCATTATTTAAAATAAAATTTTTTTCTACCACCGTCTTTCATCCATTCCTCACCAGTTTAGATCTTATAAAAACATACTCAGACATGTATAGCACGCGTTTTTCTTACCTATTTATTTAGAGTACTTTAGGCACTTGCAGGCTGGTACACGCATGCAACAGTGAACTCATGAGTTCATTCACTCAGACACAATGACAGTTGTGCAAACGACTGAGTCACTCTTGTTGAGTAATATTTTGGCGTGGTTTAGACCGGCTGAAATAGGCTTCAGTGAGTCTGAGTCTAAGTGAGCACGGTTTAGGAAAATTCTGGTTAGTGTGGTCCGATTACGCCCTAAGCACGATATATATTTCTTGAGTAAGCCTGGTGAGCAATCCCAGCTAAAACACTGCAAAATGTAAGAAAGTACAAAAGAAGGTCAGTTTGTGGTGATAATAGTACTGAAACTGACCTTTACTGTCATCCCTAAACCAACCCGAGTTCATACTCACGCCTAATTCCTCGTACTTGAAAGCACTAGCGTTCATATGCAAGGTCACAATTTATCAATAAAAAAACACGTTACAAGTGGGAAATATCCTTAACGACCTCTTCCACACCCGGAATTTCTCGCCAAAATGATTCCTTAGTCATCTCTTTCAACATAAGTGTAGTTACCGCATGACGCCTCTGACAACTCTTATATAAAGGTAGGAGATAAAAAGGTAGTACACATTGCTCCGAATTTGCGAAATTGTCGTGCTTACGAGCTTGGAACCAAGGTAAAAAAAAACTTATGCACTAATAGAGAGTCATACTCTTATACTCATCGGGACAGGGATTGAGGCGTGCTCTTCAATTAGAGCATGAGTGAATATTGCATGGTGAGATAGCATCCGAGCGTGGCCTGTTGAGACCAATTAAATACCCCTTGACGAAAGATAAAAAAGCCCGACATGAAACATGTACCTTACAAGTGAGCCTGAGGGACCTCGACGTTTTGTGCCGACATAGTGTAACAAAGTGGGATTAGCATGGACAATGTAGCAAAGAAGAGAGAGAATAAGTTGAAAAAAAAAAGCAGGAAGGTTAGCCATAACTGTATCATCCGGTTTGCTATCATGAAATAGAGGGAGAGGGAAAGGGGAAGAAAGCTAAAATGGAAAGCGAATTGAAAAGTAAATGCGTGACCAGAACTTATGGTGTGAAATAAATGTCCGTGAGAAATACAAAATCTCACAAGGAAATAAATAAGCACAAAAGCAACAGTTATAGGAACTTATCTAAAACACAACTTCAGACTTTCTTCGCAAAAAAAAGTGGCCCCGTATCGGCCTGTTACCCTGAAAATCAGAGTTATTCAATCATATGAGTTGCGGAACTGTGACACGCCATTGACACGCCAGACACGCCATTGGCCAACCTAGTGGGAGTGAGCCGATCGTCGCGCCATCTGGGATCGACAATACAAAACACTGCATTGGCACTTGTGCGTGCGCTTTCTCTTTTTAGGCAGCACAACGCCGCACGCAACACTGGCATTGTCGCCTCAATATATGGCCTTAGCTGGCACGGTGCCCGCTACCGCTGTCAGCTCTTTTCGCTCTGCAAAGGCGTAATCAAAGCCGCGTCAAAGCGTCAAGGTTCATTTCTTCGAAGGTGGTGCTTGCAGTTTCATGCTACGATTGTTGTAACGCTGTTCCCTGATTATTTTTATTACTCCTCGTTTGCTCGTTTGAAAATGTGCGCTTGAGATTGATTGCTCACGGGAAGTTTGACGAATCCTTTTAACTGTACCACTCTGAAGTTCACAAGCGTCTCACTGACACGACGGTAGTGATTGCCGCTCAAACAGGACACAGATGTGGTAGAGTGCAAACCAAAGCACAACAGTTTTGATCAGTACTTACGGCAAATTGACCGCTTTGTCTTGCACGCAGAGGTCCAATTCCACTAATCACGAGATAAATGCATGATACACCGGATAGTAACCCTATAATTATGAAAGCCTGATGGCAAGAAAGTGCGAACATTGAACATTGCTATTTACTTGCAACTGGCACTGCAAGCGTTCTTTTCTTTGCAGGTGGTATGTTCGTGGAGTCTTTCCAATGGCACCAGCGTTTGCAGTTCGGGCAACGTCGTCTACTGCCGTCGACAGACTTACAGATTGGATCCACCCGGATCAACGCTGCATCCCGCTTGCATCCCGCCTTGCCACTCACTATTTTGCCAAAGTATAAACATTGTGGGCTCGCCACATGGATCTGATAAACTACCAACTTCGCTGCACCGTCCATTACGCTGTGCTAGGTGTGTATTACACGAACATGTCGCTTATAGCCACGGTAATTCTAGCGCGATGCGTAAAACATGAAAAGGGACAGAGCATCAAGAGAACAAACAGCTTCTCTGTCATTTATCACGTCTCTACCACTGCTACAAAGTAACATACTAAGCACCATTAGGCACTAACTCACCTAAGAACAAGTTCTACGCGCTGCCATGCTGTTTGGCAGTATGCGGCAGCGCTCACAATCTTGCTGAACGCAAAAACACAAAATATTGCGTTTTCTAGTTAGATTTGTTGTCAAGAGATGGTGCTAAAAACTACTCTCGCCATTTCAGCCAGTGTTGTGTTCGAATTTTGATACAGGGAGCCTATGACGAGTTTCGCAACCCGTATGATTGAATAACTCTGACTGCAACTGTCGTCGAAAGACGATACTCTTGCGTCTGGAGAGAGCGAACAAAACGTATATTTGGTGTTCTGCGCCAGAAAATCGATGAATGGTATTCTGGAGGCGCTGCGTTAGATGGCCTTGAGCGTACAGTGCAGGCGAACGAGCGCATTAAGTCCCGTCACACGTGAGATATGAGCGATATCTGGCAGTTTTCTTGGAAATTGAAGCGCGCGGCGTGCGAACCCGTCTCGTAGGCGATAAGGTGTATAACGCAACGCGACGGTTAGGTATCACCACCACGTAGTCTTAACAAAACGTTGCAAACACTTGCTATCTCGTGCAAGCGTTGCATGGTGAGCGCAGCGTGATAAACGCTACGGTCCTTAAAACTACCTATGTATGCGTTTCCTAGTAAGAGATGCATATGCCGATTGCATTCGTGTTGTTCTGGTGCCGCAGAAATGCGCCATGATTGCTTTTTAATTGACAATCGCATAAGTATGATCGCTGAAGTTTGAGCAATATTGGCGGGCGCTGCGGATGGGGTCGGCCGTTTGGGGTACCGTTCGGTGCCGTTTGGGGTATCATTAAGGGCAGACAAACAGACAAACAGACAGAAAGACAGATAGACAGAGGTAGACCAAAATTTTTGCGTCGAAGGTCTCCAAGAAAGCCTATCGTCTTTAAAAGCGCAGCTATCGACGCCACTGAAAACTCCCGGGTCAAGGCTATTTCATTCATGTATCGTACTAACCAAAAATCGTTATTTACGTAGTTTAAGCAGTCAGCCAACGAAGTTCGTGGCTTAGGGCGGGTTATATGCAAGGAACATGAATTTAAGTTATTCCTAATACTTCCTTTAGAGTCGCCAACAGACTGGGAGAACTCCATGATTTTGCTAGCTCTTCCACAAGATCAAACTGACCGACTTTCCTTTCTCTGTAGGCATCGATAACGCTTCCCTGCGGTTCTACGTAAACTAATATCTACAACGAACATGTGTTGCCATCTTTGATATACTTCACACAACGCCAGAAGCTTCGGCTTTAGACGCGCGCCCCTGAAATATCATTCTTGTCCATCAGTCTCGAATAGGGACACGTATATTTTTTTAGTTGTAGTATTGCTTAGCCAACCAATTCATACTACGTCTATCTATCTATCTATCTATCTATCTATCTATATCTATCTATCTATCTATCTATCTATCTATCTATCTATCTATCTATCTATCTATCTATCTATCTATCTATCTATCTATCTATCTATCTATCTATCTACCTTAGGCACTCTCAATGGCTTGTTTTAAATTTCTAAATTTAAACATCATTACAAGACAGAAAGAGCGCGCAATATACCAAATTTGTGAACCTTAAAGACTACTAGTTGCGCCAGTACCCCTTGCATAGCCCATTCAGCCCTCGTAAAAGGGGCTAGGTAGTCATAAGTTTTTCACCCGTTTTCTGCTTTAAATGCGTATCTACACGACCTAGTACATTTTGTAGCGCCTCTTTTGTGCTATGTGATGTACATCTATTGCGGCATATTAGCAATAACACTCCTGTAGTTAGTAGGAACCTCTGTACTGTCCTCCTTCTGTCCGTCGTTAATTGCACGCTGTTATTTCTTTGTATGATGAACCAGATGTGCCGCACCTATTTTAACACAGAGAGGCATGGTGCATAACAATAAAGTTTTGCAAATTAGGGCATGGATAACATGAGACGCCTGTTGTGTACGCCTATAAATCCTCTCCGCTATCTCATTTGGCACATAACCGCATATACCATAGCTCGCGGAGTGCATATATGCAGCGAAATGACTAACCACCTTTACAAATAACAAAATAGCCACAATAAACGTAGAACACTAAAGACACCTTGTGGGATTAGCAAACTAAAGAAGTACAGTTGGTTACAAGTAGTGAAGTTAGCGTATCCGACAAATGGTGACGATGGTCCCGCAATAAACTTCTATCATCAGTCCCGCTATATAAACCGCGTGTACAAGTTAAATGAACGGTTCCTTAGCATCTATGTCGTGATGGTATTGCTTGTGTTGCTTCAAAAGTGGTGACAATGCCTGCCATCCACTCTTCAATATTGTCACAAGCAATGCATACGTGCTTCTATGACTATACAAACTTGTAGCTCAGCGTTGCTCATCCACGCTTGCTTATTCTTACAAATGCTGTTTACCTTTCGTTCCCAACAAAAAAGCAGTCTGCATTGTAACGCGAAGGCCAAGTTTACGCAGAAGAGCAAGCAACGTTTTGAATGCCTGTGTAGTACACTTTCCTGGTGCTTGGTGAGGTAGTATTTGGGAATATCTGGTGTCGCACTACTACCGAGAAGCGTGAAGGGCTAATTACCCAACGAGGATGACGGAGGCCACATGGCCAGTAATTTTTGCAACGGAGCTCGCTTTCGTCCGTATCGGCTATTTAGCCATTCATACCTCTCGGTAGTAGAGCATTTTACGCCTACGATATGCACGTAACTAAACTTACGCAATTGTGTTAACCCATCGCGTAATACATGGCTCAAAACTAAACACTGCGGCACACTCAGCTGCTCTCTGACACTTTCGCACAAAATCAATGCGCAGAATTCTCGCGATCTGCTAAAAAATATATATAGCGAGGTACTTTTGTGGCCCATGTGCCAGTGCATCTTCGATCGACATACATGGCGTCGGCTAAAACTATAGACCACGATGTTTCGACTGAGAGGTCGAGCAATTGAGAAAAATGACTAGTTTTCCTTATTGAAAAGGGGCTTGAATCCAGTTCTTAAAGACGCCAGACAAGTATAGAAACCACAGGCTATACAGCCGCAACTGTACAGTACCCAGTTCTGTGAAGCAAATGAGAGTGGGAAGGGAATAAATGCGTAAGCATCTCTAGTAGCACCTTCCTTGTGTGGAATCACGCAGACCCTTTCTTTATTAGTGCCTCAATTTACAGCTTTCGCAACTTAGCTGCTGTCGCAAGTGATTTTGTTTTTATTCATTATTTCCAGTAGCGAGGAGGTATTAACACTTCAGTCTGAAATATTTTCACGCAATTCATGCGTAATCCGACGCTGCACTCTGTGAGGAGTACGCAAACTCGTGCAGCATTTATTTGTGCACGATTTGTTCATTTGGGGCCAACGGCATAGTGAGGGGGTGGCAGAGGGGGCCCGTGTACCTCCTAGTTTTTTTTTGGCATGGCACAGAGAACGAAAAAAGACCATTTCAAGGAGGTGCCCTCCTCCCCCTCCGAACAAGATTTCTGGTGACGCGTCTGCTTTATTCTATTGTGTCCTAGTTATTATTTGCTGCTCCGTGTAGTTGGACAATTATCATATGAAGCAGCACTGTTAGCTGGACGTTTTGAACATTTCACGTAAATTCACATCGGCTCAGATGGCCTTACGCCTTGCTTCATTTTCTGTATGACTTGTTCTTTTTTATTTATTATTCTTACTTATAAAGATGGCGAATATATACACATAGGAGCTGAATGCTCAAAAAAATTTTCTTTAGTTCGATCATGTGCAAAGTGGTATTACTACTTAAACATAGCAATCTTGATACTGAAATAGGTAAGAGCAGTGATCCTCCCGCCATGAAGTCTGTGCCATCGACAAATGTTCTCAGTGATATCGCGAATGGAATGTCACTGCTACAACGCAGTGTTACTGCCTTTGCTTTCACGTGTGCTAAGCACGCTCTGAGGACCAGACGTCCTCAGGAGCAAAGACATAGATCATGTCTACGGATGCAGCTAGTTCTGGATGCGCCCTGAGGGTAGATGTGGATGTTATATATATACCCAACACTAAAACAACTAAAAGCGAAACGTCATGACTAACTTCTGCAGTTCCTCAGAACTGCCCCCCAGAGCTGCGAGTGCTGCATAGCATTGTGCTTACGATATCGGAAGGGTGTCGCATCTGCAAAAGTAACAAATGGTCTTATGGTGTCATGTTCTCAGTCGACAGCACCCATGAGGCCTGGCAAGAAAAAAATACAATTCTCAACACAAAAATAGTACACAGCACAGCGGCCATATCTGAAATTTATGCTGACGTGGTGCTTGCATAAGAAGGAAACGTACACTGTAAGATATCCTGTGGTGTCGATCCACAATTACAATAGCAGTGCCGTGCATTGTATGCCTACACAAGCAGCCACTCAATCATTTTAATTCTTTCTCGTTTGTGTATAGCGCAGTAAAGCCTTGGCCACTTTTTTTCCGCATTTCAAGGTAATACCCATTCAACACTTCAAGCTAATACTTATTCGAGGCATTCAAACACATCCCAGAAGCATCGTCATGCAATGACTGTGAAATACATGAAGCCTAGAATGTATTGTCGTAGTGAAGGAGGCTCAGTGTTGCACCGAGAATTCCTACTCATTTGCGTACGATAGATCATCCGGCAGCCTTCAGCGGGAATGCAAGAATATAAGTGACTGTCAATTTGAAAATGTACAGAGCAAGCTCAGACTTTTTACATTACAGTTGAAATAAACTGCACCAATTCGACTAATAGCAGCGTCCAATGACCGTAAAAATGTGTGGGCTTAACAATTTCTACTGTTTTCCAGTGGTTCTTTAAAAGAAAAATCCTATGGGCACTCCCGCCAAAGCTACATGTACTTACATGATTTGCATGAAATAAATGAGTAAAGCAATCAGTTGTAGCAGATTTTTATAAATGTGCAGATACGGGCAGTAACGCCGTGTAAACGTTGTGTCCTTAAGAATGGCTACTTTCACCGTCCTAAAAAACATTTGGCATTTATAGTATTTGTCTGGGTTTTATATCTGGAAACTACAATAAGAGTAATAAAGATGCAGCAGCCGAGGGCTCAAGAACTTTCTACCACCTGGCGTTCTTTAACATGCCCTTATACCTAAGCACACGGCTCCGATGCATTACTACCTTCGTCGATAATGTGGGAGCCGTGGCCGACATTAGGACCTGTGACCTGCGCGTCAGCAGTCGAACACCAGAACCACAATATAGAAACACCTATATTTATTACTTATTTTTATTAAATTACCTCCTCCATATCAATTTAAAGAGGGAGGGCAGGGCTAGGGCACACTCCTTTGTTAGTATATGATACATTACTATAAAGCTGAACACCTGGGTACTTTCGCGATACAAGCTAATAAAACTACAGAAGGGTTCTTAATTTGGTGCTAAAATTAGCGGAATCTTAAGATTCACCTTAAAAAATTCAACGCGATAGTGATACCCTGTCTGATATGCGCTCTTCAAACACTCAGTGCATGAAATGTTTTCGAACTTGCTATGCAACGACGATGTGGCCTTTAGGAAAATCGGCCCAGTAACGTGTGTGCCTTTTGTAGTGGGTGACCTGCTTCTATCCATCAAGTTATCACATGTTCTGACGCCTGACGGCAAAGCTGACTTTTACCATGCATTACCTGAAATATTTATCGTTCTATTGTGAAGCATGTACACAGGACGCGTATATTTGTCAAAAATGGACATTACTTTCACTGCATATCAAAACGGAGGAAGTAATTTTCACTGTATTCACAAGAAGAAGCGTGGCTGTTTCTGTATGCACTCTATAAAAATATTTCTTGGTTGTTTGCGAAATACGCATTTTCGTAACATGTAATAGCATGTCATGACCAAGCAATCCAATATATAACGGGCGATACAAAGGGGCCGGAAATACTATATTTACCACATGGCAACATAGTTTTTATTGATTCAGAAAACAAATATTCAGTAGAAAATCTGGCTTTCAGAAAACGCGCTGATTCATATAATTCAGGCATCAACGCTTGCGAAATATAGAGTTGGTACAAAATTCGTAGACACCACTACATGTAAAAATCTGAATAAACACCGAGGGCATCTTTGTATTCTCAAGTAATTGCCACCTCTACGAGGTTTCAGTAACAATAAAACATTGTTGTATTAGTTGTAACGACGCCATTCTTATTGGAACTTCTTGCAGAGGGCTTTTCTAAAACAGCTGGACTTAAATTCTCGTAGCACCTGTTATCTTGCATAAATGAAATGCAACGAAAAGGCAGTTAACATCCTGTTGTTATTGGTATGCAGAGGTTATGAGAAACTCTCATGGTAGACATACACGCGGAACCAATGGTGTCTCCACAATCCCAATTTGTACAAAAGACTGCGCAGCTAAAATAAAATATTCGTGAATAGGGGTTGTTTTGGCATGCAGACTGGTCTTCCTCAAGGCTAAAACTGATTTCTTTAGCGAAAGCGTGTCTACTTTTCGTACCCTCTCCTCTATCCTAACAAAGGAGAGAGAGAGGCCACATTTGATACTCTGGTGTGAGGAAGTGGGGGTGGGAGGTTGTTGTGACGAATTGTATGAGCCGAGATGTAACAGGCATTCTGTGAAAAAAAAAGAGGAAGTGGTGGGAAGGTGGTGATATGCAGGTATCGCGGGGTACCGGTTGTTGAACCTGCTGTCAGAAGTTATCAATAACAGGTTTGAAATTCTTAGACACAGCGCTTAAATCACAATGGTTTTATTTTTGTATGTACCATACTGGTATCTTTAGAAGCTTTTATACCTAGTGACTGAAGTTTATTGAACTTTTGAATAAGGTACGACTCTGTATATTTTCTGTCTCTTGCGGAACAGAACTTTGACTGAAGAATGTATGGTTCATTACTTCGACAATATTACATGCAATATAAAGGTCGGGGGTTGAGCAAGTGCATGAACAGTTCTTTTCTTCGAATATAAACGAGCGCTTCTCCTAAATATTAGGATTAGCCAGTTTATTTAATGCATTTCGTAGTTGAAAATGTTAACATAAATTTATTTTCCAAGAGCCAGGTAGCAGTTGAGGAATACTTGCAATTTCGATTTTTTTTGTAAATGATTTTGCACTGTGATAGGACTATGCTTTATTAGGACATAATGTATATATTGCGGTATGTGAAGCATACAAACGGCTTCAGTTAGTTTGAAAGGGAATATAGATTTTATCACTTTGACAAAGTGATAGCTGTGCGTAACTGCTAGATCAGTATTTTAAGTGAGGGCTTTTAGTGATGTTTTTAAAACATATCGTCTTTGACCTGTTCACAGATCGCAGACTTTGTTGAATTACTGGGATGCATCAGTTGCATGGTTAGTTGGTTGGTTCGTTAGTTGGTTAGGTTAGTTTCCAGAAGTACACTTGTATTAGTGAATTCCACTTACTATGCACAGATTGGAAACTCAAACATGGTTGCTAACAGTGGATGCTTGTATTGTTCTCACACAACAATGCTAAATGAAAATTAACCAGAAATAACTGAGATAATTGAAAATACCAAATGTCTAAAGCCTAAAACTTATAAATTGATCTCCCTTTATGAGAGGGTGAAAAGCTCGTGTTTTTGAATTAGCTCGAATACTTTGATTCCTCACTGAGCTCTCGAGCTTGTGACTCATTCGGTTAATAAAGTTCTCTGAAAGGAAATATCGAGTGGGTAAACATTGCTTGGCTGTTCACAAATTTTACGAAGAAAAACCTATACTACAAGCCTTAAACTACACAGGTTGAATAAATGCACACTTTACCTGATGCGGCTTTTTCTATCTCATTGCTGTGGCGTGTTCTATTTCAGCCTTACATGTCTTCAGCACAAGTGCATTGTGTTAAGTATTTCTACAGATTCCATCTGACCTACCTAAGTACTCACTGTTTGATCTCCAAAAGTAACTCTCAGTGTGCTTCAAAGCCATCGCTCTTCATCTCGCTGTCCATGGCTAGCCTAGCTGGGCAATAGTGCAGTGCAGCCAGTGCCCATGCAAGCCAAGTCAAGGAGAACATTTTTAGTGTTCTCTGAAGGACACAATATAATCCCCATGGCATGACCTTGAGATCAATAAGAATGGTGAAAGTGGGTGGTAGCTGTAGGAGCCTCTTGAAATTAATTGAAAGATTGTAAGTGTGTTTGTTGCGTACAATTATTCCTGCTAATGAAGTGGATTTTCGCAAAAATGACTGCGTTAGAAATATGGATGTGAGCAACAAGCACACTCATAAAACGAAAGTGCTTAGTGTCCTTAGACTGCCCATTTGCTCCTCTGCACTGTATGATGAGCTGGCTATGTTAGATAATCCTAAATTTATGAACATTTGCTCTTGTCTCGTAGCACAGTGTAATATGTGCGGCCAAAGGTCGGCTCCTCGCACATAGGATGAAGTAAAAATAAAAGCTATTTTATTGGCATATCCCTGAAACCTCCAAATTACCAACGTATTATACACTTGTAGGATCAAATGCTTTTTCAGTCTTCACTAGGTGTGTGCGTGTTGAGACTTCCTTTCATTTTTACTATTTCTTCTTACTTGTCATCGACTTCTGCGAATGCGGAAGCTGCAAATCAGAGCACATATTTAACAAATAAACACTTTTGCATGTAGCCTAGTTGTAACAAAGTTCTGTACCTTACACGTTACAGCTGTAACATGGGATCACATGCTTCACGGTCATGTACAGTGTATCATGAACAGAGCACAGAAGACCAACAAGTAGAAAGCGACTTCAAAAAAATGTGTCCTTCTGCTCAAAGTGCACTTCAGCAGGAAGATCACACTGTGATGGCTGGAGCAGTTTGAATTTGATAGTGACATTCTGTGGAGCTGAAGTTTACCTTCTTAGCAACCTATATTTCAGCTGTCCCTTCGCGTTGAAAATTGGAAATAACTTTGAATGAAAGATATGGAACCACGGCACTAATATAACTTACACTGTAGTGGTAGTGAACAAAAGAATTTGAGCTACATGAAGTTTCTTACATGCATGTTAATGAAAGTGAAGGCATGAATCTGCATATCACTGCCATAGAAAACAGCATTTATCGTCGACAATAGTAGCTGTGTTTGCGAAATTTGCCGTACAAGAAGTGAAGTCATTGATATCGTAGTTCTTAATTGGTCGCTATAATCGTTCAGGATACGCATGTTTGTAGAGCACCAATGATTTTATGTCTGTATAAGGTCTGGGAAATGTTTTCATGTAAAGTATTTGTGTGGAAGAGAATGGTCACTATTCCTAGAAAATCCAAAACGTGTTTTTAGTATTTGTGTGATGTTGTATCATGCCTGTGCTTCCTCTTCAACTGTCTACTATCCTGTTTCTATAGTGTAAATAAAGTTTTTCCAAGATGATTGGAGAAACACCGAATTTAGACAATACAGGGTTGGGGGAATTCTCTCGTAAGTTACACTGTCTAAGGCTTATGGATTCGAAACTAAGTGTATGTATGTATGTATGTATGTATGTATGTATGTATGTATGTATGTATGTATGTATGTATGTATGTATGTATTTTAGAAATCCAAAGACATTTTGATCTTTTCACGTACCTTTTTTACGAATCTTGTTGATTTTTTTTCTACTTCAATTTCTTACGTGCCAAGATGTTTTCTGCATAAAAATAAATGTAGGTTTACAAAAAGTGTGTGCATTCGAAGAAGCTGTTTTGATTGTCCACGTACAGGCATGAGCAAGTAACTGGCGAAATGAAACCAAGCAGTAAATATTAGTTTATAGCACTGCTCCTCTACTTAGCAATGCTCAAATACATTGAAATTTATTACTTGAAATAAACTCTTCCGAAAAGTGCAATGGGGATAACCAAGCTATCACCCGTGGCAATACAAGTACATATGTGTGTAATATTTCTGCATAATATATTAAACAGACCAATGACTCCATTTGTGTCTTCTATCTCTAGCCTTGCCCTTTTGTCTTACTGCGTCTATTAAATCCCACCAGACCAGCACGAAAACGTGTCCTGAGCAAAGCAGTAATCTTGGCTACAAGCAGTTCGTTCGTTGCATGTCTAGATTTTTTTCAAAACATCGTAGTGTCTGAGCGCCAGTCGAATATCCACACACATGAAGAGTAATATACCAAGTATGATAATGGTGTTTCATTACTGGGCACGCTTGCGATAACAGAGAATGGAGGAGAACATTCTCAAATCTGAATTCCTAACTCTTAGAAAACGAACTGGAAGCGAAAGAAAAGAGCAAGAAAGCCACGGTTTTTAGAAAAGAGAACCCGACGAAACTTAGGTCGGGCAAACTGTAAACACTCGGTTTGTGTGCAATAATATCATTCAGGAGTTTTTCGCTAATAAACTCACAATTATCTTACTGAGCTTTGATTTTCATATATAAGGACGGGCGCACTTTACCTGCTTTTCTATGTGGATGTAGCTTCCTTTGAACGCTTGCTTGCAAAGAAATTATTCCTGCAACAATAGGTGTAAGTTCGAGAAGCCCCAGATAAGGTCACCTCTCACAATAACTAGGTGGGCTGCTCATTACAGAAACCTAATAGCGATTACCACAACTCGGGCTCTGTCGTACAGGACCTTCTGGCTCGCCAGATCAGAGTAACCCAGTAGGGCCGTCTCCCAGTCCTCTGAGTAGGATGTAGTTTCGGGACAAGGTTCAGAGTAAATTGGCATGCCCAGGTCATGGGCAAAGTATTTGAAAAATTCTCCACACAGTGTGGGCATTTTTCTCTACCAGCTTGATCAAAGTGTCTTAGTACTGCCGAGCACTGCAGTGTATTAGTGTAAAGGCGGAGAAGTGTTCGCACCACTGTCTTATAGTGCTTAGCATAAATTGTAGGGCCCGATTGTTAGAATTTATCATACTCTCGAAAAGTGAAGGCGTGTTGGGTTCTCGATACGTTTAGACAGGGTTGAAAGGCTTGGCCCAGAGAGTGAGTGGGCGGGCGTGGCGTCAGCCGTATCGTTGCCTCAGATGCCCATGTAAGCTAGAGCCAATATGATCCTACAGGACGCTGGGGTACCGACGTATTTGCTACTTGGAAGAATGCAATACGTGAGGTGAGGAATGCACCCCTGTTCAGTGTTTCTGCAGGCCCCTCTCGTGTCGAAAATGAAGACGCGTGAGACCAGGTCTGCGGCGGCTAGCAAAATGCCGACTTCTTCCGTATGTGTTAATATTTGAGCTCTGAATATTAAGCCATTCAGCGCGTTTTTTGCAGGACTACTGCTGCGGTGTACCAAACCACATGGTACCCCCTCCCAGGGCCGTGTACCACCCCCCAAGGAGAAAGGAGTTCACGTAGAAAATTTTTTGTTCGTTCCCATAGTGAAAGACAGCTCTAACAAGGCAGGCTTAGACAAATCATTGATTGCAAAAGACGGGGGTGTTCTTTGTCTGTCGTCACCTTGAAAAAGTACACAAAAGACACGTAACATCTCTGTAGGTAGAATGACCACTCACTCGAATACACGTACAGGCTTTCAATGAGGCTAGTGCGAAATGCGCCCGTAGAATGGCGAATGCCCAGATGGTTCACAGGTTCCGAAATCTTCAATGAGTTTGGTGTGGCAGATTGATATACAATGGCCCCGTAGTCCGCCCGAGTGCAGATGAGGCTCCATTAGGTGGAGACGTCACTTCTTGTGGGTACTACCTATAATAAGAGACAACACTTGCAGAATCTCCAAAGTCTTTAGACATTTATTTTTAGATGCTCAATGTGTAGAAAGTACGTTCGTTTCATGCCTGAGATTATGGCCAGAAACTTCTGCTCAGTATTTAAAGACAAACGCTGACCATACGGGTCTAAGCCACGGTAGGGATGGAAGCCCCTCTATCTCCAGATCGTTTTCGCGTTGAACTAAAACCTATTCTCTTCAGCCCCTTGAGAGAACTTGTTCAAAGCTAATTGAACCTGTCGCTCATAGTTTGGGAGGTTACACGATTTTGAAACGACTTGTACACCGTCAACATTTGTGCAGTTAAACATATTACTTAGTATTAGCCCGGCGCAAGGAGTTCATTCTGACTATAAAGAGTAGTGTCCAAATTAACCAGGACGTCTGTAGGGGCTAGTTGGTGCATTCTATGCAGAAAAGAATTGTGCTAAAAAAGACGCCACAAACAAGGTACACTCATGAAGATTGGGTACACATCATGAAGATTAACACTTATCTTTCCGCCTGTTTCTTCTCGAATCTATTTTTTGTAGATCGTTCTAATGCATTCATTTTAACCTCTTGTTTGAAAAATTCCCACTTTGTTTCCCAGTCATCTTTTCGATTACCGTAGAGTTTCGTGAGGGCTTCGGTTACATCTTTATCATAAGATTCATCTTTCAAGATTTGGCTGTTTAGTTTCCACAAGTTCCAGTTAAATTTCGGAGTCCTGTCTTTAGCGCCAAGTGTGAAACTAATCATACAGTGGTCGCTGAAGACACTGGTGTAACAACTATTCATCACAGCACATAATAAGGTCCAGTGATATGTACGCTCTGTCTAAACGTGCGTGGCTTAGACCCTGAAAGTGCGTAAACTGAACACTAAATTAGACATACATAAACCAACATCTTCCAGGCCATTCTCTGCAATCATCTCATTTAAGAACACTGCGCTTTTATCAAATGACTGGGCTGGCTTCGCATGGTCCTCCTTTCTACAAACACAGTTAAAATCACTAAAAAGGACTACATATTTGTCACATTCCAGTAAGTTACTTATTTCTTCAAAGAAAACTTTCCTTTCACTGTCTCGGTTCGGAGCATAAACGCCTATGACACGTCATTCGAAATACAAGAAAGAAAAATCACACACTATGAAGCGTCCTTTATCGCTGCTTGCTACACTTCTTTCAACAACGCCTATCGATCGTCGTATGAAGAGCGCACACCCTCCTGATAAGCCATCAGCATGGGATACACAGATGTTATACATTGAGCGAAAAGGTAACGTCATATGATCGGTATCTTTTTCTGCCGCTATCTTAGTTTCCTGCACAGCAATCACATCCAAGTCATGCTCCGAAAACAGCCTACTCAACTGGTACTGCCACCTTCTTGAAGCTAATCCGCGTACATTCAAGCTGGCGAAATGCATTGCTCTTTTAAGCTTCAGGCTCATTTTTTTTTTACAAGTAGCTGCTCGCCATACCGTCTTAGCCGAACTACGTCTATTTAGTCGTCCGGTGCACATTCTTGGTAGAAGGCGACGCATAATGTGTTGTCAAGAGGCCGGTTTTCCCGTCCTCTTTTCCCCTTCTGTTATATTATGTTTGACCGCCAGTCGTTGCCTCCGAAGGAGAGCTGCTTTCGGTGGTGGTTCTTGATTGCCCATGTCATTGATTCTGTTGAGCGTGTCTCGTGGTCGTTTCCCCCCGTACCTGGTTCCTCGGCGTCGTGCCACTCCATAGCACCACCCTCGGCAGGTTCCTGGACAGTTTGAGTAGATGTTTCACTCTCGTCTGTTGCAGCAGTAGCGTCATTTAAAACATCAGTCTTCTTTGCGCACGTCAATGATTCTGCGGCCGCTTGCATACACGCAGGTTCACTTGTTTGTTCTGCTTCTTTCACATCCATCACGCCTCCTGTACTGAATAATTTTTCCGCAGAAGTCACCTGGGATTTTGCCAATGCATCCGCAAGAGGTTGCACTCCCCCACTGTCAGTTGACCTTGGCGGTTCTTTCTACAATCGCGTCATGCCTGCTGCACTAGGTGTTTTTCCTTCACAAGCCGCTTTCGATTTCACCGATTCTTCTGCTGCGGTCTCGTTCATAGTGAGTTCGGATTTATCCATGCTCCAGGTGTTCAGTGCAGCAGCTGCATCCGTCTTCGTGCAGTTCCCAGGGGCGTGTCCAAAACGCTTGCAAGTGTCACACCGCGGACTCAACAGTCCCTCCTAATGTGGCCAATCTGCTGGCAGCGCAACACCGCAGCGCTCTTCCGGTTGCCACAATAAGTGCGAGCTCTCCTCCAACTCGTACTGGAGAGGTATATGGTCCAGCGTAACGTTAGCCTTTAGCCGTAGCGTCACGGTTCTCGTCATGGTATTCTGCTGGTGTAGCCGTCAATTCGCCACTTGTTCCATTCCTACGTCAAGCACCGTCCCGTAGGGGGTCAGTGCATTTCGTACGTCCTTTCTCGTACGTAGTAGAGCAACCAATGCGCTTCAACGGACGTGGCGGTGGCTTGGGTCGATTATCATGCATTTTGAGGCCTTTCACAGTCATTGCGGATCAGCTAAAGTTTCGTTACACCTTCAGTGCTTCAGCACTCACTGCCCACAACGTGGTTCATTTGATAAGCGCCGAGCAAGAACCTCGGTGGGCGACATGTCGAAAAGTGGCTCGCGAATCGAGAGGTTAATGGACACCATTCTGCGTGGCTTGATGTGGAACATCTGCATGTGCTACCTCGACGACGTCGTCATCTTTAGCCGCACGTTCAGTGAACACAACTCTCGTCTGATACTGTTTTGAACTGCATCCTAAACGTGTCCTA
>NW_023612868.1:0-58365 GCF_013339725.1 Rhipicephalus microplus | reverse complement strand
AGAATGCAGATATGTTTAAGGGCACGGAAGTGTGTTGGAAACACCTTCAATTGAAAGCAACTGGCCTGCTGGCATTTGATTCGCGATATGCTCAGTTCATGCCAAGCCATTGGTACTTTTTTAGTGCGTATATGCTTCATATAAGTGTCGGACAACCACTGCTTTGTCATGTGCACTTCTTTTGTGATTCATCTTTTGTGCGCAATTAGTATTCATGGTATTCATAATATCAATACTCATGATAAGGAATAAAATTTTGGATACAGGATGGCAAATATAAAAAAATTCATAGTAGCGTCACCTTTTAACGCATCGCTGCTTTTACCAAACGGCATGTTTTTTGTGTATTTTGGTGATTAAGTTCCTGCACAAGATTCAAATATGCAAGATTCGTCAGTACAGCAGAGACGTCTTTGTTTCTTAGTTGAAGCTCGGACGCTTCCTGACGCACCGAGTTGCGGCTATCTTTGCCCCATATCGTTCCTAAGCCAACATGCCCTTTCGTTGTTTGAAAAGTAGAAGTGCTGTCACCATAGCCTCAGATTTGATGTTTTTTTTCCTCTTCATTTAGAACGAAATATTTACAGACCTACTTCCGGCAGCAATATAGAACGATTTTCGTCCATCAGTCAAAGTTCTGGGGTTTGCACGACCACCATCTGAGATATTGACGACAGCTTATATTTCACGCTAACTCGCTTCCCTGAGATGCAGCTCGGATACAAGAGCAACGCTTGACGCTTCATGTTGTCGGCAAACAATATGGCTGAACATTGGCTGAAGTTATTGGACAGCTGCCCGCTGTCCCATCTCACAGAAGTGCGTCGAGATGACGGATGTGAACTTCCTAAGTCAAGCGTGGTTTCGCCCAGGGTCTGACAGTAGAATTGAAGGGAGTTGTTTACTCGGGACCAATATTGGGCAAGACAATAATGATATAGAATTATAGATGTAAAAGTGTGCTGAGAAGGATCCCAACATACCCAGGAAGTCGCACAGCAAGCTGATGCCACCCGCCTCTCAAACATTGTTCCATCACGGCTTACTGAGTGAGAAATATGCTTGACCACTTTTGCCTGTCCAGCTCTGACGTTTGGTCAAAGAGATCACCCCGCCCCTTGAAAAAAATTTTGGCCTACGCGCCCCCACCAACATATTTGAGGGAACACGAATGTAGCTGTAAAGTTTCCTTGATCCATAAGCTGCGTACTGAAAAGGAGTGGGATAGTAAAACACCATCTAATTTCAGTAAGGTAAGTTTACAAGCATATATAATCAAGCTATGTTCAGGAGGAGTACATCTTTCACCTTCAGCCTAATAGGCTTATTCCAATGTATTTACTTTTTAATATCGCTTAGAATATAGGCGTATTTTGTTAAAACGGCAAAAAAAATCACCAGGTCTGCGCAGAATGCGCAGCCTAGCCACAGCTAAAGCTGAAAGAGTTGCCTTTCACAGCCTTCTTTAAACACCATTTGCATAACAACTACAAGTCGTATTTCAGGGTACCCACTACGCTATTAATCACCCTGATTTTCGGTAGCTGGGAGGAATTTAAATCACGTCCCTAAATATGTGGCACGCAGGCAAGCTGGGAGATTGGCCATGAACAAGATAGTTTTTATGAAAGGCTTCTTTAAGAAAAGAGTAGAATTGGTCTATTCATGAGAAAGAAAAAAGATGAAACAAGATATGGATGAATTCGTTAGGGCAATATTAAACTGTATTCCAATGCAATAAATCAGAGCATTTGAATTGAAATTGAATTGGGAAAAGTAATAAAAGTTCTAGCGAAGATTCATGTCAAAACTTGAACCTCTTCGAACCTTTTATGAACTCCTGCAATGCTTTAGCAATCTTCCCATCACTGTGGCCAAGAGGAAAAGCCCCAAAGAAAAGCACATTTCCTGAAATGAAATTTATTTCAAGAAGGCGGAAAACTGCACCTGAAGTGTTTTTTGCGTAAGTCAGAGTATCTATTACAGAAAATGAGGTAATGTTCGCGCGTTTCATTTGCTCCACAAAAAGAACAATGAGGGCTGTCTGCCAGACCACCTCTGTGTGAATATAAATTTAGCTGCGAAGTCCGACCGCACAGTCTAGTGATGCCAACTTCCATTTCTCGAGTTTGCCATACTTTACTATTCCAATGATAGATGAAATGCTTGAATTCTCAAGTGGCGGTTAGTGGAGGTGCAGAAAATTCATCCAACATTCCCTCTGCGATTCTTCGCCATTCTTCAGGGGAGCGTAATACTAAGTGCATACCTGGAAAGAATTTTGTAATTTTTTATGCTGTGTTTGACGACGAAGAAGCTTTGTAATGAGTTGGAGCATTCAACAAGCCAGTCATTGCAATTCACGTTGTGTGACGCCTGGTTGTTCGTTGGGGTTCTGCAACACTTTATTGCTCATAACAACTCAATTCACTATTTTATTGCTTATCATGAGCATTTGTGTTTAAGAGCAATCAACGAGTGACTTCGAATAAACTCGTGGAGCGCAAGTAGAATATTCCGACACTTCTTTCAAGAAACCTTGTCGTTGAGCCATAAAAGCTCGTCAGCAACAACTGATAAAAAATTTCTCCCGACAAGAATCTGTATACTTCCAAACTCGCGTCTTTTCTGGCGAAATACCACAAACATAGCGTACATTGGAAATACGGGTGCGCCAATCTGATTGGGCATGCTTTGCTCACCGCAATTGTTTTACCATACTTTTGCAAGCTTTGCATCCTGTCGAGAATTTGGCCTACGCTACACTTCATATGGTTCGCTGTGAAGTAGAATCTGCCGCATAGTTTAGGCATCAGCTCTGTTATTCCTTCCAGAAGCTATTTCCATAATAAATATCATCTCTAAGTATAAATAAACAACGTCCCTATCCATGGTGACATTGGCATGCACAAATTCGAGCCCACAAAACAGTCTGCCTACGGTGTTTGTTCGGTGAATACCATGAAAGTGTGGACGCCACAAGGTTGTTGCACTTCGGGGAAAGCTTACAAAAGCAATTCTTGAACCTATGTGCTCAACTCAATAACGTTGATACGCAAACATAGCAGGCAAGAGAAACGGCTGAGTGAATTCTTCGCGCAGATTTTCACTTCTAGTACAGTAAACCTTTTCGAGGTATATGATATGAAAAAATGGGAGGTATATGATAGCATTGTTTTTTTTCGTTAGAAGTGAACCGCATGAAACTGCCATTATTTTTTATTTGCTGTTTTGAAGTACAGTAATGACGGTAAACGTAATGTGCTAACAAAGTGATAGCACGGTAATCCATGTGATAGCAAAGTAAATTATTTCTATTGGAAACATAATTTTCCAAGTTGTGAAGAAGACTGCCACCAATAACAAATTTCCTGCTTGGGAACGGACTACGCATATTATCGTCAGGAAGTTTTATTTCAAGAATGAATATGGTGATATCGTAAGAAGGAATGGACGGACAAATGCAGGTCAAAGCTGCTGATTTGTACCAGTAGCCTTCAACTGCAAATGGGTATGGAAAGTTACCGTTTTAACAATTCTGTTATCTTCGGTTTCGAGTGCCTAGTTCCTCGAACAAAAATTTGAAGTTTAAACAAGTGACAAATTCGACAAGCTCAAAAATACGAAAAAAAACATAATTACAGATTCTGGCTATGAACTAATAAAGCCAGCTAGAAATGATTTCATATTTCACATACAGGTTTTGCTCAGAGAGATGCATTTAGTTGTTACGACCTGTTGGATGGCTTTTGTAACATGGCATCACTTCAAAAATCATTCGAGGGGATTAACAAGCCCCCGTTTGCATATATTACTACATTCACTGAAGAAAGCAATTGATTTGTGGACATGAAAGCGCAGCCAATAGAGATACAGCCAGTGGTTACGCGTGTCACTTTATCGAATAGCATAGTGCTCTACGACTCAAAGTGTTACCGCCCACTTGTCTGGGTTTTCGGAAAGTTGAAGGCATACTCAGGGACGGAAGCAAATCATTTCGCCATTCGTTAGTAACGCACCATGTGCTTCGAAACATAAATAGTGAGGATAATGGGGTCTAATGTTACTTCTATGAGTAAAGAATATTTTGGAATGCTAGCGAACTGTATGGATGCCGGGCGAAATTATGCCTTTGCATATTTTATAGCAGATATGGGCAGCTACAACATTGGGCAGAATAATTTGACGCTGTGTAATACCAGAAAAGAACGTTCCAAATGTGATAACCTCTATCTTCACACGAAAAAGCAGACTGAAACTTTCAAATGAAAACAGCTTTGCCTCTGAGAAACTCAATGAAGTCTGTTAATAAGCTTACTTTTTCATAAAACTAGTAGCAAATATTTTTGTGCCATAAAATAATAGTGATTGGTGTCAAACACGGTGCTGTGTAGCATGGCTGGGGTATCCAGTACCAGCACCTGTATACATTGCTTATATATGTTTAAATGCATCTCTATAGGTTACAAAAATCATTGCCTTTCTGTGCTCATAGAAGGTTCTGCAAGTAAAACAAGCTGCGATGACGTTCTTCATCGGTTGATGGAATGTGAGAATATCTGTTGCATAGCAACACCCAATCTGTTTTGAAATCTGTAAAACTACGCTTCAGGAGTCGTATACTTCATTTATTGAAAACTACGTTACTGGTTAACTGTGTGATGAAAGATTACCAATACAGATCACTCGTTGGTAAAAAACAAATAAAAAACTAAATTCATGTTTGAGCTAACGCACTCAATTTGAAATGTTACAATTTCCCCGTGTTTTTTGGCATGATGTTTTGTAGTGAAACCGCGTTGTCACGAAATGCAAAACAAAGTATTTGTCTCATGACAGCCTACTACTTAGTGCTCGTGTTAGTTCCAAATAATGATGATTTGTGGTGACAACACAGTCATTTCTACCACTGAATTTTGTGAAATCCGCCTTAATCAAGCTTTATATTTGCTAACTTCCTGGTCCTAGCCCATTCTAAGACAGACACAAGTGGGCTGTATATAGTACATTATCATCATCATTTATTTACTCTTTAGGCCCCGTCCTCGGGCATTACCTGAGGGGGGGGGGTGTAACAATAAGTATCGTCTTCCATTTGAGTGACTGTTCTGATTGTAAGTGTAGTAAGCGTATGGGCACATGCCCCATATTTTCTTGCATCGTTACACTCTCTTATTGATATCGTATGTGTAAGGAAATAATTACGGTCATTTCTTTGAGTTATTACTTTTCAATCTTCATGCTTTATTATGCTTATGCTTTATTATGCTTATGCTTATATACTTTATGCTTTATGCTTGCTCAAATTCTTGTACATTGTTACTGCAATAAAAGTGTTGCCTATGCTGCCCATTTGTAAGGGGTCGTGGTCCCAGTCAAGCCCATTAGAGGCTTTTTGACCACGGCCCTCAGCATCCCGAATGGTAAATAAATAAATAAAAAAAATAAAGTAACTCCGGGTCACAAGGAGGTATAAATACTGCTAGGAAAAGCAAAGCAGACACACAAGAAAAACAAAAAAAAGAAAATTAGGAGATAGATAAACTCGCAAGTAACAGGGTTGCTATTCGGCTTGCTGACAGTAGTGCTGCAACAATATATCTTTAAACTTAACGTATTTCTTTCAATAACAATATCGTCGAGAAGTGCATTCTAATATCATATGGCAGTCGGTTGAAATGATTTGTTGAAGGCGTTAGTCAAACCATGGACGCGTTGAACACTGTGGCAATTAAACAGGCGTCGTGATGATCTCGTGGAAGGTACGATTAGGCTCTCGCGTAGTTAAGGAATGTTAAAAGGCAGCTTATAAAAAGTCAGACACTTGCTATTTTACGACGGGATGACAGGGTTGTAGGACCAATCGAAGTTTTTATGCTGACTGATTGATTTGCGGGGTTTAACGTCCCTAAACCACCATATGAGCATGAGAGACAGCGTATTTGAGGGCTCTGGAAATGTCGACAACCTGGGGTTATTTAACGTGCACGCAAATCTGAGCACATGGGCTTACACCATTTCCGCCTTCATCAGAAATGCTGCCGCCGCAGCCGGGATTCGATCCCGCAACCTGTGGGTCAGCAGCCGAGTACCCCAGCCACTAGAACACCGTGGCGGGGCGAAGTTTTTGTACTAGTGACGCTCAGGCTAATATCATAGTTTGAAGTTATAAAACAAAGCAAATAATACACTGTATTGAATGGAATTGTAGAAAAAAATGTCAACGATGCCCATTTGTTGCACGAAACAACAACAGAGTATTCGATGATTTCTTCGAAAGAAAGCTTATTTCAAGAAAAGTTCCCTAGATTTGGAAATCCAACGAAAACGAATATCTTTCCTGCGTGGTCTTTCTAATAATTATTGAAGCCAGCAAGCGGCAACGTGATGATGAATTAATCGAGAACTCGAACAGCATGAACGCATAATACTTCATATCAGTTTTGTGGAACCCCGCGAAGTGGCGCAAGAGGCAAGAAATTAAAACTGGAAAGCACCTGTTCATAGTACAAACACAAAATAATATATACACCTTTCTTGAGGCTTCGTGCATTCAATAGGTGGCTGCGGATTTCATCTTCCTAACCCTTCCGCCACATTCTGGAATGCTGCTGAACCAGTTTGAACAAAGGAATTCTTCAAAGCTGGAGGGCTCCTTTAAGCAGTACTCCTTTATATTTTCTCTCCCAGAGTGTAATGAAGTACCTTGAATAAACACCGATTCTATCAGATCAAATAAAGCATTCGATTAAAAACAGCTCCTGTTTTGCTATCGCGCTTGTCTGTGTGGTTAGGAACACCATGCACAAAGATGATGCTACAGAATAAGAAAGTGTAAATAGAACAAAATATTCACAAATAGATGAAAGTTGTGACATCCACTTGTATGAGAAGAGTGTTTCCTTCAAATAGCAAGAATGTAAATATACTTTGAAGCCTAAAACTACCATCCATTCGCTTTCTCTGAAGGTAATTATGGATGAACTTACTTCGACAGCCTGACAACTATATACAAGTTCAGTGTGCGTGTTTATGGCCCAGATTGAATTCCAGGTATACAAGGTCTAATATCAAATTAAGTCTATCGAGCCAAAGCCGCGCAATTGGTATTGGTCTTCCTCACATTGGCTACCCACCGTCGTTCCACTTCACAGTAGATATCAACGCTTTACCGTACGTGATAGGCTCCCAAAGCACCGCTTATAGGCACCGCGACTCTTGCGTAGCAGCGCCTCACCTTGAATAAATGAATGAACTTTATTTGAAGTGCAGCAGTTTTTTTGGTGAAGTAAAAGAATAACGTAATCAACCCTGTTTTGTTTCACTTTTCGTCGATGATAATGTCGGTGCCTCAGGTGACCACTCCAAGTCCCTAGACCCGCGCGGCATCTTCAGCTTGCCGGATGGCCTTGAGCTGGTCGGCCAGCTCGTCACGGTGAGTGCTGCCTCCCAGCGGCTGTAAAGCGGACGCAACCGATCCTCATCAGTGCAGAAAAAAAATGAAAACCGGGCATGCAGTTCGCGCGTTTTCTCTTCTCTTCATCGCAATGCCACTCGCTTCCGTGCACGTGCAGAGCCCTTGCACTTGCAGCACTTGCAATGCCACGGAATGTACCGCTTCAAAAAATTTCCCAGCTGGGCAGGCAGTTCGAGAAGCAAACGTGATCAATGTATAAAACTTCGTTGGCCACGTTTCGATGTGAAGAAGACAGCAACGATGCCCGGCTTTGTTGTCACCTTTGCTCTTTAGATCGAGGTCGTCGACAAAACTAGTTGCACGGGTAAAGCATTGTATGTAAGTGTACAAGTTTTTATCGTTTTGGCAAAACGAAGCACTTGACACTGAGCTCACGTAGGAAAGCGAGCGGAGTTGCCGAAAATGTCGGCCTTCCTAGGCGTATACGTTTGTAGTCGAGAACGAATGTGAGCTGTGGCGATGTTTGTCACTCGCGAAGGCGTAGCCTTGTTAGCAATGTTATTAGGCAAAGAACCATGACTCTGTGATGTTGCTTATTTTGTAAGAGGAAACGATGTCTTCCGAGTGTGCAAGCTGAGACCCCGTACGTGTGCGGAGCCTGAGCGCTGATGGCTCGTTCACCCCACGTGTCGTGACTCGTCGTAAGCCTCGTGCGGCGTCGCACGCCGGATCGGAGGCTGAATCGCTCTACGTGTCCAGCGCTTAGCCCTCGCAACGTCAACCATGTGCGTCGTCAGACAGTGCCGTACGCACAACTTATGAAAGTGCAAACAATGTTTGTTCTCACAAGCTGCCCAGCTAGCCACAGCGCTGAGCCTTGCTTCGAGCTATCGACCACGATGTCCTCCGATATTATGGGCATAACGAGTGCAAACTCGAGGTCGGGGCTTTCGCAAGCGCAGGTTCTGCCACGCACTCTCAATATGAGCGCTTGCAGGGCGCAGGCTTCTCGCCGTCGTCACCGCCGCCACCGCCGTGTTCTTGAGCCGACCCTTTCAAGTAGACGACGTTGTAGTTAGGGAAAGTCGGATGGTGGTGACGACGCCGAACACTTTGATGCTACGAACGATGGTAAACTAAGGCTCAAAAATTTCGCGGCGTCGCCATGTTTTGTCGAAGACTGAGAAACTTCATTGGCGGTCTTAAAGTGACGTCAGCTGTACAGTTGACGGGAACGTGAGCTGGAAAACCGAAATCGCGCTTTTTATGTTTTCATTGAGCACAGACGATCAAACTAGTCGAGGTATAGTAATAAATGAACTGCCAGGATTCTCAAAACACACACAGTTAGAGGTTTTTGAAAAACTTTTCACGAGCCTTTTAAGTATGTTTCTCTGTGAACGAACTATTACGGCGTGCAAAAGAAACACAAATAGTACACGGCCCTGGCACTAAAAAGTCTGATTACGTTATAGTTGTGTTCCCTGTGCCACTGGAACATCACTCGCAGACTTAGCTGCCAGCTTAGCTTTAACTGCTGCCAAAGAAGTTTTACTGATGACCTCGATTTTTTTTTCGGTTCTGGCACCTCCTTTATGAGAGTTTATTAGAATTTGAGCACAGTTTTAGAAAAGAATATCCAGTTGAAAAGTGTACAAAACTTGCTGTGCGAACATGTCTCACCATGAGGTGCTGAATATCAGGCACAACGTGGTATAGGGTGCGCAAAGACACGAAAACGCACACTCGAAGCAAGGTAGGATTGTAGCACTCACACACGCGGAGTGCGTGAAAAAAAAAACAGCCCATCTCCGAAGGTGACAATTATAATTCACGTATTAAGTGCCAGTTGAATTCGGCGGCTGGAATATATACCACCCTTCTGAAGCGACTAAAATGAAATAAATCTCCAAAGTGATGCCAAAGCTCGCTTAAAACGCACAGACGTTCTTTAGGCGCGATGAAGCAGCCTTCCCGATGCATGAACCTGTGGCTCTGTGCGGAGCGGAGTTAAATACAATTAACGCAGAGCAAACCATGGTATGACGTATGTAAATGGGCGCGAAAACATGCAGCAACGACAGCTAAGTAGCACAAATACAAGAAATCAAACACAAAGCTGTTTAAACATGCACACTTAACTGGACTTCAACAATGCATTGAAAGAGCGAGCAATCATTACTGCCATTGTTTCATGGACTCACCACGAGGTAGACGAAAGAAATTATTCGAATTTATGAATCGAGACAATCAAAACCGAAAGCGAGGCAGAACCAGAACTTACTGTATTTTTTAGCTGCGGTGATCCACGCTCCTGTGCTTCCTATCTCGTATCACTTTTCCGGCAAACGATAGTTTTTCGTCATATCAGGAAATGACATCCCACGATAGTTTTTTTTTTCCCATCGCCACCGGCACAGTTTTCCAATTGATATTATTCTTCAAAACACAGAGCTAAAACTTTTTTCTTAGTCGAGTTTTACTTTTAAAGACGATATTCTTTCTTGGGGACGTTCGACGAAGGTTGAGGTAACGGGGCAGCACGCATGAAACAACGAGACTTTCGAGTTCCTGGCGTGTCCGAAGCGTGTTGTTCACTAGGCGGCGAAGGCGGCGTAGCGATTCCTCTAGTCCGTACGATGCCAGCTCGCTCGTACCGACGTGAAAAACGAGCGTGGTCACAGATCGTGGTATGCCAGCAAGCTCTTTCTCATGCGGTTTGAAATGCCGGTTGAAATATATATATATATATATATATATTATATATATATATATATATATATATATATATATATATAAGAGAAGAGACACAGCTTAGCGGTTGTCTGCGTTTTATATTCAATGGTTTCGACCGGGATACCAGTCTTCATCAGGGCTCGTGCACTGCTATTCACTTATTTACAAAACCTGACGAAGACTAGTCCGCCTGTCGAAATCGTTGGAAATAAAGCTAAGACAACCGCTAGTTCTGTATTTTCTCTTCCCAAGTACGTTTGGCCCAATTGAACTTCTTCAGTTATGTATATATATATATATATATATATATATATATATTGTGTTAATAATTATTATTGTGTTAAAACACGGAAAAACGAGCCCTTAGGTATACACTTCTTTCCTTTATTTCATTAAACGAGGGTCTCGTACTGGCAGACTTGGTGTCATTAGATTGTATACGAGGGACTATTAATCAGCTGCACGCTCATAATAAGTTCACGTGCTGCGTGACGCCAAAACATGCGCATAAAAGAGTGTTTTCACACTCGTCGCTTGGCTTATAGATGGCGCTGACTGTCACTCCTACTACTAAATTCACATATAAACCCAAAAAAAGTGGATGGAGGGAAGGCCGCTGTGGTAGCTCAGTAGTTAGAGCATCGAACGCGTTGTTCGAAGGTCGTAGTTTCGAATCCTGCTCACGGCTGGTTAGTTTTTCATCCACTTTCTTTTTTTCTTATTTACAATCCATTGGTTCGAATAACTTCCCCTGTATATTCCTTGGCATTACTGTCTGTTAGATCTCATTATTATTGTGTTAAAACACGGAAAAACGAGCTCTTAGGTATACACTTCTTTCCCTTATTTCATTTAATGAGGGTCTCGTACTGGCAGACTTGGTTTCATTAGGTCGTATACGAGGGACTATTGATCAGCGGCCCACTCATAAGTTCACGTGCTGCGTGACGCCAAAGATGCGCATAAGAAAGTGTTTTCAAACTCGTCGCTTAGCTTATTGATGCCGCTAACTGTCACTCTGTCACAAAACGAGCGCTCAAAAAGGGCGCGCCGCCAAATTCTCGCAACGAACCGCCGGAGTGACGCCGCGAGGTCAACGAAAAAGAAGTAAAAAGAAAACAAACATCTAAAGGCTCCCCGGGCACGCGAGCCTCTCCTCTCGGAAGCGTGGCTTCGCCGACGAACCTCCTCACCCCACAATGGCGGCCGAGCAAGCACTGGACTTTTCTAGGAGGAAAGGGGCGTGGTCATACCGAGTTGAGTCATCCGCCGCGGAGGGCATCCCAACCGTCTCGCCCTCTCCCCAGCCTTCCCTGCGTAGCGCGCCGACGAAACGACGAGAACCTTCTGGAATCTCGCGCGGAAGGTATTTAATCGAGCAGCCGAGACGAGAGAGCAGGAGAAGACGGAAGTTAGCGCCAGAGCGCGTAGGGGATTCCGCCGTGTAGTCGGCGAAGGTTTTGTCCGTAGGGACAAAGCAGGAGAAGACGGAAGTTAGCGCCAGAGCGCGTAGGGGATTCCGCCGTGTAGTCGGCGAAGGTTTTGTCCGTGGAGACAAAGCAGGAGAAGATGATTTCCACCTGAGGGGTGACGACTCGAGCTACAGGCAAGAGTGTGTGTTTACCACTATCGAGCGAAGACGCGTGGCAACAGCTGCGTGTGTGAAGCCGACGTGTTTCCGGCGAAGAAGTTTGAAGCTTGGAGAGTGGCCAATTGAAGACGCGAGGTTTCCTGGAAGAGAAACTTTGAGGGCAGTGGAACGACAACAACACTGGACATTGAGTGAGTGATTCTCGGAAGAGTATCATCCAGACTTTTGCTCCAAGAACTTTGGACTGGATAGGTTTCCTGTCTCTTAAGTCTTTAAGTGTCTTGGTTGTTCAATGCATGCGACTGCATTGTAGTGCGTATTGTTGTCTGTCTCCGTTGTTTCGAGTGTGGCTGACTGTACTTTGTAGTACGTTGTTTGATTGGTGACATATTGTACTCAACTATTGTGGAGGTGCATTCTTGTGTATTGTTTTCGATCTGTCATTTTGAGAATATACTTTTGTGTTGTTTATCAACTCTCGGCTCTGACTTGTTCTTTGGGCCACAGCCGGCGTCCGCTGGCGCGCCAAAAAGGACCACTTCTAAATTGTACACGCTTTCGTGGTGCGGTTCGGGGGCCGATCCTTCGGCCCTTGAAATTAGCCCGGCGATCGCCTCCCTAATTAACGGGACCTGTGTGACACACTCCTACTTCTAAATTCACATATAAACCCAAAAAAGTGGATGGAGGGAAGGCCGCTGTGGTAGCTCAGTGGTTAGAGCATCGAACGCGTTATTCGAAGGTCGTAGGTTTGATTCCTGCTCACGGCTGGTTATTTTTTCATCCACTTTTTTTCTTCTTATTTACATTCCATTGGTCCTATTGTGCATTCCTTGGCATTACTGTCTGTTAGATCTCATTATTATAGTGTTAAAACACGAAAAAACGAGCCCTTAGGTATACACTTCTTTCCCTTATATATATATATATATATATATATATATAAATTATATATATATATATATAGAGAGAGAGAGAGAGAGAGAGAGAGGAGACAGCGGGCGTTAATGCTTATCTGTTTTCGCTGTGGCGAGAAAAAAGGGGGAGGGGTTGTAGCAGCTGGTAATGAGAGGGCATATTCCCCTGTTTTCTAACTTGTGGGGCGACGGCCCCCAAAGCCTCCCCCTCCCTCCCTCCGCTTCCGGAGCCCCTGTGTGTCTCAGTGTCGGACCACGTTGTCTTTGTTAGTGTAGCACATCATCCGACACTCTCAGTGTCGAACGATGATGTATGTGTGGGTGTAGGATGGCGGAAGTGGCACACGCCATCGCAAATTTCTGGACGACGGTTGACCGACACACGTCCATGGGTGCAAAAAGGTTCACACTGCGCCGAAGGCGGCCATTCTCGCACGGCCCCTTCCCAAGTTCCGTGCGGACACGGCCTTATTCTCGCTTTTTCCGTATTCCCGCATTCTCCTAGAGGACACGGACGCAAGCTGCCCGTGCGAAATAAGCGAGGTTCTTTTGTTGCAGTAGGATTTTTTCAATTACATAGGAGTACTTTAAAACAAAGAAATCGCTTAAAAGTACTCTGAGTGTCTCTTTGCGCACGAGCATATTATGCGCAAGCGACTGCTACCAAAGCTATACACTCCGCCGCAGCATTGGTCGCAATGAAGTGATGTTGGCGATCAAGTGGAAAGTGGTAGCCGTCGCCAAGTAATGGTGACAAAAACTCCTTCGTTTATTTTCTATATCAATAAGAAAGTCAGGTTGGCAAATGCACTTGCTGGCAAGTGTGCTTTCTGCGAGTGGTACTAATATCGCCCGTGTGACAGCGTGCAAATGACACTCGCTGCTAAGTGTACTCGCTCAAAGTGCACTTAAATTGCCACGTGTGACAGGGGTATGACATGCTTAGGAAAAAATTGATGAATATGCGCAGTTTTGTCGGTCACTCAGCCCAGGACGTAGAGAATTTTCGTCAACTATAACGCAATGCGTACTGTAACAAGGACACGTGACAGCAGCTATCAAGCCCACAACACTAAACCTCTGGTAATCAACTTCACGGTCTGGGGCACGTGACATCGTTGCCACATAATTCGCAAGTACGCCGTAGCCGCGCACGCGCAAAAAAAAAGCTGCTTTCGAAAAAGCCTCCGTGCGACTTCGAAGCAGCGTAAACATTCAAGGCATGAGCATTTTGGCGGCAGTCAAACAGGCCGAAGGCGGAGAAAATTCACGAGAGCCGTAAGATAGGACTTCTCTGATAGCGAAATCCACAAAACTTGTTCGCTGGTCAGCTTGGCCGGAAAGCTCCGACACAATGGTGACTGAAACAGTGAAGTTAACGACACATTGTGCATACTTCTCGTGGCATATTGTCCAACTTCACGCAACCACAGGTTAGCCGATCAGAATAGGACAACGAATACACGTCTTGGTGTCGCAAATCGCAGTTGAACATGCTCGTTTCTGACGAGTCCTCAACCGCAACGTTCCGCCGTAACAAGCGTTCATGTTGGCTGGCGAGCGCCCCGCATGCGCGACCTTGCTTGCGCTGCGTACACACATCGCGTGACCACGTCGGAGAGTTGTTATCGCGAGCCGGCCCGCCGGCCGACGCACGGCCGCCTGCATGGGCGCACGCCGCTATGTTCTGGTGTAGCGAAGGGGTTCGCGCTTTGAGGAGTTTATCGTAGAAACAATAGAGGACTTAGAATACCGTTTGCAAGCGATGCGAGCGTTGCGGACAAAGCGGGCGCCATGAGAGATTTAGAATAGCGTTTGCCCAGCTGCGAACCGCGCTGCACTATCGCAGCGACACCACTAGCCTCGAAACCAGCGCTTGCGGGCCACATGCGGGCCGCCATCACCGCTCGCAATTTCGGATTTTCTGTGTGCGGTCCGCGAACGCAAACGCCGACTCGCGTTACGACGCATGCGCAGTGGCAGCGACCACAGCGCAAGGGCTTACGGTGCGCTATTCTAAAACTAGCTAATTTTGAAACCATGCTTTGCGGTTGCGGTATAAGCTCGCTGTATTCGCTACACCTCCACTGCTGTACAATAACCTGTGTACTTGAGAATATTACTTAATCGACGTAGCGCGTTTTGAAACATAGGACAAGGGAAGGGACAGAAGGGAGCGCTTACTTCCAATCTTGTAGGAAGTAAGCGCCCCCTTCTGTCCCTTCCTTTGTCCTATGTTTCAAAACGCGCTACGTCGATTAAGTATGTCTTACCAACATGCCCATCTTTATAATCTTCAGAATATTACAGTTCGTAGAGATGGTGAGCATGTCGTAGTTACTTTTCGCGTGCAAAAAGCATTATAAGTACACCATGAAAATATACGTACGCCCTGTTTGACAGATGACTGAACTCACGCATTCAGTTGTGCAAAGGACGCATACGCTACTTTTTTTGCTTCCAATTCCGACCACTTTTCTTATTGTGAAGCGAATATAAAACAAAAAATACTTCCTTACCGATAATAAAAAAAGAAAGATTGTGCACCAGCTCTGTTAGTTTCAACGCACTTGGTTTTTCACTTGTTGTTGTACGCAGCAATCTGACAACCCTGAAATGCTTGATGATAGGGTATATGATTTTTCACATCAGAGGGTCAGAATAATTAAAAAAATTCCGCATGCTCATAACAACGTGCGGAACCCACCATTACATTGACACTGGTTCTAACGACATATCAGTGATGATAATGAGATAAAACCACCAATGTTTATATGCTCTCTTTGGCAAAACAACCCGCTTAAAACAAAGCCTCTGTGCCACATAATTAGTTATATCAAACAAGTGTGGCTGCTGTGTGTTCGTGCAAAAAAAGGGGGGCGGGGTAATACACGTGGCGTGTAATCCTCGAAAAAAAGAAAGAAGAAAACAAGAAATGTTTGCGTCCCAACATTCTCTATTATTATGAAGCACTCAGTGTGGTAGTGGTCTCGAGAAACTTCACTCTCTGCCATTTAAAGAGACAATGAATAAAAATTATGAAAACATGTTGAAAACACGGAAGTTCCGTTAGGAAGGCACGTTTGTTCCGCTAAACAAAGTTCTCATAATTTTGAGTAATTTGGTTGTATTTCTGGTAGATTGTCATCGCGCGGCGGCCGCACGTGACCCTTGCCATCGCGTTTTCTGAGGCGCACGCAAGGCGCAGGTGTTCAGACCCTTCTCTTTCCTTTTTCAAGCTCTTCTTTCATCCTACTCTTTCCTTACACAAAAGCGCTGATGCTTTAGCTCCAAGCCGGGAGCATTACTTGCTGCCAGTGCCGTTCGCAGTGGGGTCATTCTACGTCAAACATATCAGCTATTTTGGCGACCACCTCAAATCAATTAGAAGAAATATCCTGCTGATTTACTGCATTGAAAGCTGTGAATCACTAGAATATTTTAGGAAGAAAGAAATAGCGGTCACGTGAGTGCTTTCCGAAATAATCCAAATTTCGTATGTCTGTTGTTCGTGAAAACAATTTATTTTTTTTAAAGTGCCACTTCCTCTTTCAATACCAAATTTAGTTTATTTAATAGGTGATGGCTAGTGTGCAAGGTGTTTTAAGCTAATCATTATTAGTGCAGTTTTTGGCCACACACACCTAGAAAAAATTTAGTCGAAAGGGGTTATGTTTGCAGTTTTTATATTGCACTACTGCTCTTGTCACGAATATCTGAGAAATTAATAATTACTTTATAAAAGGCATTTCTTGAAAAATTACCTTTGCACCCCTCAAGTCAGAAAACTATCGGAGAAAAAAATCCCAAATTTCCCAAAATCTTCAACTTTGTTAACAATGAAGCCAGTTTGCATCACGTAGTGGTCTAATTAAAGAAAATATTTATATCCAACTGGAAAGCAAGTAAGCAGTTATTTTGATATTCCAAGTTTTGTCTTTACAATTTTTGTTTCATGAAAGAAAATAACTTTTGAAGTTTCCAATGGCGGCTGTCTTCCCATTCGGTTATGTGGCAGCTTCCCTCTGTTCTCCATGGCCCCGGCATTCCTCAAGACAGACAGGGCGTTTCCTCTCTGCCTGAGTATAAATCGACGACATGCCTCGCACGCTGGTGATGTTATCGCATGCGCCCTTCCTGTGACTGAGATTAGTCGGCTTGCTTCCCGTTTGCTTCAGCTGCGTTCGTAGTGCTCACTCGCGTTCATTCACCCGCGGCTAGAACATACATTTTCTGGGGGGCTGTTATCGACTTATATGGTGCGCGATGGTGATGCCGATATCGGAAACACATCAAGAGTATTCATATCTCAGTGAAAAGATCAAAGAGGAACTATGAAAAAACGAATGTTAGTTACACGCACCCATGCTCTCTCTCAACACATTGTGCCCCTCAAATAAAGTGGGCTGGTAGTGGCATTTCAGCAAGAAAATCACTAATCAGAGCAGCCAACTTCTAGACTTTTCCATAAAACTCACTAAAGAAGGACATTGTCTCTGTACCTACAATAACAGCAGTGCGTCCGTTGGCATCCGCGGCAATTTTCTCCTTCTTCCAACGAGCTGAGAGGCACCCGTGAGCTTTACGTCAATCTTTGCCGTGCCTCTAACAGACAGTTTTTACAGTGTACATATTTGCAAATGGCAGCTCTCGAATGTACCACAAATCTCATCCTAAGTACGAGGAACTCATTGCATGCAAAGTTTTGCGAGTCTTGAATCTTTAATAATAAACCAAACTCAAAAGAGTAAAGTTCTATTGCAGATTGCAAATATATAGGGTGCCATTCTTGAGGCTGTGACATAGCATGATGCATTCAACAAGATCAAAACACGCCGACAAATGAATAGCCTTTATACAGCAATCTTCTATCGGCTGCAGTCCCTGATAGGCAAAGTAAACATGTACATAGCACATCAGATTTAAATCAGGTGCACTTCAAGGGTGCTAGAGATAGACATATATTACCACACTTTTTACGCTGATATAAACTCTTATAATGACTCTTCAATTTCAAGACGGCTCGATATCCCGCACTTCGTCTTTTATCCAAAGTCGTCAAGACAAGCGTTGTCGTGACAAGTTCAGCAAATGCTGCAAAGCGAATTGGTGTCCGCTTGGGAGACCGAGGAATCTCGGTGCACTTAGGCACTCTTCCTGCTTGGCTCAGTACCCGGCGCTATATTTGGAAGAGTCGGTCGACATGTGTGCCTCGGTGCAGCCTTCAAAATGGTATTGAGCGGAGCAATAGCTGGAAACCTCTCACAGAGGTTAATCATCTGAAAAAAAAAGATTCAGCAAAAAATAACAAGTATATATATCAGGCTGCTCGAACAATTCCAGCGTTTCTTTCTTGTGTTACAGGCGACTCGCGATATTACGGAGGGTGTATCTATAAAAAGGAAGATAATCTGGAAGATAAACTTGAAAATATAAACGCCTTGCGCGTCGTTGCAACAAGAAAAGCTATACATTCTATGTTCTGAGGTGAACATTGATGCTGTTTGGTCAAAGGTTTTCATTGCTTGCGCACACTCCTTAAATATCTTGAGTAAATAAAAAAATCTGCGCAGTTTTTGTGCTTTAGTTGTCTGACCAATATATGCATGAATATTTTGTTTACATGTCGTGAGTAGCTTACTTACCATTGCGTGATTAACACTGTCTGAAAAGGTCATGCCTTATTTCAAATATTCTGTGTGTGTGTGAACAAATCTCTCAAAACACCAGTACGGGCGTAATTACTGTAAGTATGTGAAATTCTTCCATTACAATGTGAATATATGATACCTATTGCTAAGAGCGCAATATATTTGCTGTAGGTAAATGATATGAATGAACTTGTTTTTGTTATGCAAGACGTGCTTTGCACGTAGCGGGCGTCTCCCACGTAGGGACCGCTAGCAGCCGCTTCGTGGTCCCGTAAGACGACTCAATTCTGGTCGGCGAACATTGAGCTTTTGAAGGGCCTCTCACACTTGCTTGAGATAGAGCCAGGATGAGGGTTTCAACATTCCCAGAGCATGTGTCTAACGTATTTTCTGTTTTTCTACACATTCTTTTCAGTGTGATAAAAAGCGGTTCGATGAAGAATGGAATTGAAATGAAGTCTCTTTTTAAGTGCAAGTCCTAAGCGCAGCCTGAACGACCTCTTGTTTATCGTCGATGATTTTGACATTGGAGGGGGGGAGGAAGTTAAATTGAAGAAACGGCTCGTGAGAACTTGTGTGCTACAAATATGGCGTGTCTGTTGAAGATCTCATGGCTTCATTTTCAGAAATTATTCGTTCCCAAATTTGTTCTTGATGACCCCATGATCTATTACAGACAACATTCAAGTGTACATGAAGCAGGGGCGTAGCATGTTCATTGCTAACTATTCTGAAAGGTTTAGAAGTCACTAAAGAAGGATGCTCACAGACGTGACGGAATAGCTTTTGCCTTTGAGGCCTGCATCGTACGTAGGGTCCAACAGGCAAAGCAGAAAGATCAAGCAATGAAGGGTTTCAGCCCATCTGTGAGAACGCTTAATTTTTCGGAAGTTTCCAACAAACTTGCGCGAAACGCACTACAAAATCCGATAACCACTGTGGCTGTCACTCCCATCTGTAAGACAGGTTACTTAAACAAGAGGGGATTTAGCGGGAAAAATAACCAGACTTGCAGACCCATCCACCACGACTAAATCATCAGTATGTATACAGAGATCATTGTTACATGGCAAAACATATCGGCAGGAGTATTATTACTTCTATCATGCATAATGTTAGCATGATGCAACAACACGCTTGCCGTTCGATTTTTGCCACTTAAGGGTGCGTACTTGAGTAGTACGCATATTTGAAAAGGGCAGCGCCAACAATGAGGGCATAATAACAAGCAAACACGCCACGCAGTGCCTTCTCACCACTGACTTTATTGGTAAGACTACACACTATATAGATCATGACCAAGAGCTGATGCTCGTACACCATTGAAAGCCAAATAATCGCGTTCTCAAGTGTTTTATCACAGCAAAGAAGCGCGTAGGGGATCACAATCTTTGCAGCCATTTCTAGTTTTTGCAGGAGCACATACTTTTATGTTGGCTCTGGCGGTGCCCCGCGTTACGCCGTGGGGAAGTCATCACGCCGTGAAAATGGAAGGGTGCTATTACCAGCTCCGGACACGAAAGACAGTTATGAGCACGCTAACGGGCCCGCGACGCAGCGCAGAGACTCAGTATTTCTTTTCCGTCGTGGGAGTGGCCCGCGACGTGCTTGACCGCGTTCTGAAGTACTTAATGAAGTTCATCCATTCGTCACCAGTCCGCGATGTACGAGCACATGGCATTTGGTCGTGACCTAAACGGTTTTCATTCCTTCAAACAATAATAGTTGTAAAAAAGCACTGTTTGGTGTGTTATACTTCTTGAATACTCATTTTCTGCGCTTATCTTTTTTTAAAGATGCGTAAGTGATTTCAATTTGCCCAAATGTCAATTTTTTTCCACACTAGAGTAGTCGTTGGTTCATGTTGAAGATTTTAAACGTCAAGAAATACACTTTAACTTCACCGTGATCATTCTACTAATATCTGGTCCCTCAGTTGTCAGCAGATTTGTCGCGCTCCTTTTGTACTGTGCATTTTTTGAAATAGAAAGAAAAGGTGTACTTCTACCTAATGCGCGGAATTAGTAAAAAAAAGAAATGGACGATCTTCCAGCTGCGGAAATAGCATCTTCAACATAACCTCATTTAACATTAGGAAAGTTTGAACAGTGTACTGACCACACACCTTCTTCTAGACTTTTCGATGTCGAGGGTGATTGAGAGTTTGTTCGGATGGTTTTGCTTTTGCTGGACGTTCAAGCAGTTTTAGGTCCTAATATATCTCGGGGAATGTACTTAGGATACAGGAGGTACGTACCCCTGCAGACACTGAGAGCGCACTAGTTTCCAGAGTACGTCGTTAAGTTTGTGGCACGGCTTCCAGTTACAAACGGGACAATAATGGAAAAAAAAACACACAGATGAGACATTATCAAGACCACCCACGCAACGCTTTCTAAAGCACGAGATACATGCGGCAATTAGACATCCGATTTGACGGGAAGACCTGCACCTGGCGTATGACAGCTTCTAATGCTCTCTTGTCATCTGATTATTCCGTGCACTCATAGCTGATGTCTCAACGATATTCGGTTTTATCAGAAGAACATTATTGCGATCACCCTTCCAGTCCGATAAAAATTGGCAGATCCCACGTACAGTTGGAATCGATGATATGCGAAGCACGAATAGGAAAGGTTGCTGTATCACTTTAAAATCAGCTGAACGTCACAAAGTGGATGTAAATGATGCCGTAAGTGACTTTCGTGTCATGATTATCATGTCTGGATGTGTCGTTCACCTTCCTCATCTATTCACGTTACGTGATACCAAATTTAGTATATTTGTAGCTAGCGAGACGGCCTCGAAGGCGCTTTACGCGTGGTATGTTGTCATGTTCTTTCATGACACGCGTTTCAGGATTATGATGTTTGCAAGAGTAATATATTTCGTCACCAATTGACGTCATATAACATCAAATTTTGTATATGTGGAGCAACCAACACGGCCGCCAACACATCATGAGGTGCCCAGTATACTCCAATGTAGCCTTGACGCGCGAGCACGCTAGGCACAGCGACGCTACGTTAGCAAAACGCGAGCACTCTATAGCCTGACGCCAGGCCCGACCAGCGTCCGTCGGCTCGGCCCTACGGCAACAGGCACGAAATTCGACATGCTGCATGTCGCACCAATGCGCTACCCAGACAACACTGCGTCTTCCTCTTTTCTTGACAACGCGGCGCCCGCCTGCTTGTACATGGCAGGACTGGCGCCTGGCATGCCAACGCCGGCGTGAAACGACGAAATGAACGCCGGCGAGCACGCGCACCGCGTCACGTCGAAATGTATGGCAACTTGACTGTGGCGTGTAGTCATGTTCTAACATGACACGCATCTTATGATTATTATGTTTGCAGCTGTCGAATAACTACGTCATTCATTGACGTCACGCAATATCAAATTTGGCCTATTGAAGCTAGCGAAATAAGCCGTGAGCGCATCAAGAGTGTGGCATGTAGTCATGTTGTTACATGACACGCATGTCGTGATTATCATGTTTAGACGTGTCATTTACTTATGTCTTCAGTTCGCGTTGTGTAATACCGAGTTTGGTACATGTGAAGCTAGCGAAATGGCCACGAGCGCATCATGAGCGTAGCATGTAGTCATGTTGTTACATGACACGCATACCATGTTTATTATGTTTGCACCAGTGTCATAGCTTCGTCTTCCATTAACGTTCCGTAACACCAATTTTGATATAAGTAAAGCTAGCGAAACGGCCGCGAGCACATGATGAACGTGGCATGCAGTGATGTTGTTACATGACACGCATCTCATGATTATTATGTTTGCACCAGTCACATACCTTCGTCATCCATTCACGTACCGTAATAGCAAATTTAGCAAATGCGACGCTAGCGAAACGGCCGCGGGTGCATCATGAGCGTGGCATGTATTCTTGTTGTTACATGACATGCATGTCATAATTTCATGTTAGGGTCTGTCGCTTGTGTTCGCCATGCAATCGAGACATACCATGCCTGTTTTGCAACATGCCATGTGAACGGAACCACCGCTAGAGCTTCAAGACCAGGAAATGTAAATCTTGACTTTCATGACATACATGTCATGATGTTATGGCAAGTTAAATTTGTTCTTCATAAAGTCATGTTATGCCATACCAAGTTTGGTATGGGTACCAATATCGAGACGGCCAGCAGAGCTAAGAGTCGTAGGCGGCTAGATAGATAGATAGATAGATAGATAGATAGAGAGATTGATATGCTCAAAGTCGCCAAAGTTCGCTAAGAAATGCTTCGCATTTAAAAGAGCGTACGCAACCTGCGCCGCTTCAACGGACTCGCTCGCTGGATTCCGTGCCGACCGGTTGTGCCCTCGCAATCTCCGACAGTTAGCGTAGCTCTGGCAGACTGCGCTGGCCCTACGTCATCTCCTGATGCCGACCTCCGACGACAGCGTAGCTGTGACCTACTGGACTTGCCCTACGCCATCTCCTGACGTCGACAAGAGCTCTCACAAGTGGCGCCCCGTCTTCGGACTCCTGTGACCGTGTTTCCATCGTTCCTATCTCTCCTATTCCTTCGATATGTCCTCGCTCGCTGGCTTAGCGCATCTTTCTCTCTTTCTCTATACCTTTAATCCTAATTCTTTTAATCCCTCCTCACCCCATCCCTTGTGAGCCACTGTTGAGGTGTCGCACCATGGTGCAGACAGTTACGGGGGCTCACTTTTCTCTTCCTGTCTCCATTAGAACCACTTTGCACCACTTCCACGAACACATTCGTCCGCAGCCTTAAGGAGAAAGGGACAACAAACTATCTTAGTGGCAGCTCTATATATCCGGCACGTACTATGTTTTATTGTGAAATTGCGCGTGCTTAATAAGAGAGCTAGTGAACATCTGTGTAATGATTTGATTCTGTGCATTTTTACTTGTTTTCTGGGGGAGTATTCATTTTCAGACTGGTGCGCGAATTGCAAATTACCTTTTCTCAAAAACCAAAGGACCAAGATTATTGACACGCTTATTGAATATGATATTGATTGATTATTCCTAAACTATAAAAGTGTGCTTGCCATAGTTATTAATGAAAAAAAAATATCGTCGCTTCTTGTCCCGTGCCGTGAGGAAATCTTGCCAGCTAATCATTTTCAGATACGAGGCAGCTCTTTGACTAGTCTGAGTAACGCTGTTCCTCCGAACCGGGGCGGTGCAAGTAGGCCATGCATTCCCTCGCATCGCGCGCGCTGATGTCATTCTCTCCCTCGCCAGTCGCCGCTCGCCGCGTGTCATCACTCGCTTCACACTCTCCACCACTTGCAACGCTTGAGCTCACTCCTAACTACGGCATCATTTCCTCACCCATGCCACCTATTTTCATCTTTCGGCGAGAAGAAACCGTGGGTAGGTGCAGTTGCGCACGCTCGAGCGCTGTCGTCTAGCCTGGCGGTGGTCCCGCGGTGCCGGCAATGGGTACAACACGCGGCTACTTACCACGCCAACATGCGACAGGCAGGACACTGCCGGGGCATGCTTCCGGTTTAGTGGGCGTGTATGTTTCCCGGTCCTCAACGGCGTTGCGGGTTAGCGAATGGCGACGTCGCACCTGGAACAGCGATGAGGTGCGAGCCAGGGAAGTCCAAACACGAGCGTCGGCAGGGAAGGCCAACGACACCGACGAAGTGCGAGTCAAGAACGCCGATCGCGTTCGAGAATAGAGATGGCACGCGGGTAACGGTGACGTGATGCGAGCCACGGAAGCCAAGCGCAAGCGGTTTTAACGTGTGCCTCGTCCCATATCTTTGTGTTTCAAACAAACATTTACTCCAGTAACGCTACACCCAGTTTCGCTTCAAACAGTTCTTCAAGCACCCACGTCGACGCCATTACCACTGGGTCAACACCATGCGCACCGCTGCTACTTCGCATCCCATCAGGGTTCCTTCGGGGAGATGGTTCATAGTATTTTTTTTATGATTGCCGCTTGAAGAAAAACTCAATGTCATAGGGTTCAGACTAAAGAAAGATTTAGGCATAGCATGTACCATTTTAGTGCAATCGGTAGGTTTGTTTGCAAGGTACATCAGTTGCAAAACGCATGGAAAGACAGTATTACAAGGACAATCGGTATGAGCGCTTGTCTAGCAACAGAAGTTAGCTGGAACAAAAACTAGCACTTCCGTGTAGGAATGCAACCCATTAGCGAAGCTCCTTAGAAATAGGTGACAAACGATACGCGATTGATCTCACTGCTGGCCTTCATGAAGGCGGTCGTGTGGGGAGCAGTTTACGAGAGCGTCTGCTGCGCCCGGGGACGGGAACGACCAAGCGAGTGAGTGTGCGGCTTGCGCTGCGTAGCGCTTAAAGCCCGGGCAATCGATCAGCCACTGGGCAGAGTGGGACTGTAAAATGCTCGTGTGGAAAAGACGACAGGCCGAAGCGATGGTTTCGCGTGTGACCAGTTTGAGGGGAGAAGTGTATATGAAAAATGAGGCAAAGGGGAAGGGGTGTCAGAGGGGTGTGAGCGGCAATGCAGCCGGGAGCTCACTGTGGGGTACGAGCCTAAGGACCTTTGCTGCCAATAAGAACCCAACAAGAATAAACCCAAAAACTGCAAAGAAAATTTAGTTGACGTAAAGAAAACGGAATGCCTATTTCTCATTACAGTACGCAAATAGGTGGTTCCCATACCATTTATTCAGCTTCATTTGATAAATAACGTTGAGTTCACAAGCCCTATTTTGCTTGTGCTTGAGCGAAAATTCAGCGTTATTAAAAAGGTTTCTGGGTGTGAACCAGCCAACTTCTAATAGATGACGTTTGGGTTTGCGTCAAGAACGCTAGGACTGCGAGCTCGCACAGGACCTATTTCGTGACACACTTGCTTAATTGTTGTTGTGGTTTAGGTATCTGTTTATTTAGCCGTGGCTGCTTTGTCATGAATGAATTACTAACTTTACTATTCAACTTATCCGGCAGTTTTCGTCGAACCAGGCTTAAGGAAGAGTGGGATTCTCCTGTTCCGTAGCACACTTAGTGGATGATAAACGATGATTCTTTGATGCTGTTGTTGCTGAAGATTACGTATATGGTCTGCAGTTGCTACACCTTTCTAAAGAAAAATATCATACGAAATCCAAGAGAGCACGTGAGAGAATGCTGTACAACGTCTGAAATGTTTCAGATCCCGAAGTTTTTCTATTGAGCACGTATACATCATGGTTCTTTCGCTGTGCTTCACTTTTGCGCTCTTTGATAAATGCAGTAAATATTCGTTTAGTGGGGCATTTACTGTTTTAATTTTGTAGTTTGCTGATGCTTACTACTTTATATTATAATGGAGGTTGTAAACTTCTTAGTTACCACCGACAAATTCACTGTTTTATTTTGCTCCTGTCAGCACAATTACGACATAGTAAACGCTGCATATTTTTACATGCTCTTCTACGGCACCCTGAAAATGCAAGTCTTATTTCAAATTCAAGCAGCCTGTAGGTTTATACATTATGCATATTTAATAACATTGCGCTTTTTCATGGTACACGTATGTTGCAAGTAGTGAGGTACGAGAATCCAAAAAAATTTTAAAGATGTTGACTTTATTACTGGTGCAGAAGTGCTGCACTAATGAGGCCTAATTATAGCCCTTAAGCTGGCTTTAGAGTATAGGTCGCATATAAGCGTTGATACGCTGTTTTGTGTGCGTATGTGCGTTGTGTGTGTGTGTGAGGGGGGGGTTCTCCTTATTCGTTTCTGCCTATTACAGTAAGTTGCTCATTAGAAATAATGCTATAGAAAATACCCTGAAATAAAAAATAAAAGTCAATCCAATATAAGATAGGTCCTCTTTTTGCGCAACACAATTCTAAACAAAAACAAGAACGTCATTTGAAAGTTTTTCAATTGGTTACAAGGTCTTCATCGAGCGCTCGGTTAGAGCTACTTGTGGCCCACGTGCGAGGTTGTGTGAAGGTCTTTTCGAACAGATCTTTGAGTGTGGGGGCCTGACGGTGCTTGACTCGCTTAGAGCACGCATCTGTTGTTCAGGTTCGAATCAAAGCTGCAACAAAAGAGGAGTCCCTGACTTGGAAAGTGGCAAACAAGGCAACCGAAGCTTGTTTTTTTGAGAGCCCACTCGACCTGGTGGCCAGTATCTTCCAAAGGTAGACCGGCAAGGTAATCTTAACATGTAGGTTTAAATTTTTTACTGTTTCATTTGTCTTGTTTTATTGATCCATTGTGGGTGCCACTTCAGTTCTCGTCTACTTCATTGTTGTCTTCCCACGAAAAATACAAGCACTTTTTGCGGCCCTCCTGAATTAACAACATACTTAAAGGTCACTTGTTGTGGTCAACGCGCGGTGTTCGTCACAAAGGTTTTGACCTGGTGTCGTCATTCACATATCCTGTCTTCTTCAACGCTGCAGCACCATCAGGTTAAATTCACCAAAGCACATGTTTTGGAGGAACGTTTGTCCTGCTCTACAAAAGGTGTAGCGATTTGAGAATCTTTAGTGTTTTGACTTTGTTCATAATCATGGTTCTGTAGAAGGGCCACTTGAAGGTAAACGATAACAACATTGTTTTCAAGTTGGTCCTCCACTGCTCTTCAGTGCTTGAATTGAGTGGCCTTGTCATCGAGTTTCATGCTTCGGGCGTTCTTCTGCAGCACCATATCTCTGACCTCCCTTTTTGTACCCGTCACCTATACATGACGAGTAAAAGCGACGCATGATGCTCTAAACGTGTACTCTCACAACGAATAGTTGCGTCGTCCAGCTCAACTTAGGGACCTTGTGGGAAAGCCACCGCATGCTCAACTGCGTCCTGAAAACAAGTGGGCTCATCAAAACCCACTCATGGCAGCATATCGTCTCGGTCTGACCTCTTGGTCAGCTACCACCGAGAGTATTAAGACAACAAGCAAGCATTCGGATTATCTTATTTCTGGTATTTTCGAATAGATTCCTTGTATTGTCCTGTACATAGTCGGCAGCCGAACCAGCCCCTTCACAGTTTTCGCTTGAGTGCTCCCGACTTCCACTCTCATCGCTTTAGTTTAGCATGATTAACAGCGCGTATGTATATTACATCAGTGCATGTACTTCCTGTATTTGCGCATTTGTGAGCATGAAGTGTTTGCTATGCGAAATGAATAGTATTCTAAATGTTAGGAGCTCGCACGTTGACATGGGAGATTGCAAAGGCAATACACAAGTCTTCACTTGTTGCAGCGTATTGGTACATATTGTTCAAATTCATAGAGAAACATGGGTTTGTTGAACACTCGAAATGTCGGATGCGCCTTAGTTGGAGTCTTTGAGGGGTCATTACTGGAGGCCAAATTTATAGGCGCTAAAAACAGGCTTTTGGCGCCAAGCCTCCAAAATTGTAAACATAGGCACAATAAACTTTTAAGATATTCATATTTTTCAAAGAAATACGTGTGTGATCTTTGTCTATGATATGTCTGTTAGATGATTATGGCACACAGGCGTATGGTTCAGCATAGCCATACATTTTAGGGCGAAGCTCCTTAAGGCGTGGCTTGTGCGTACCCTGTATGTAGCCACCTCTCGTTAGTTCTTGCAGGGTTCACTAGATGGCGCTACTTTTAGCTTATGATGAAAAGGTGCAAGATGTTATAAACTAGACGGCGGTACTTGTAGTTGGATGAAAGATGCGAGATGTTATAAATAGGAATGATGCCCCATATGGCTCGGGTCATTGGTGAAAGGCAATCGTTCGATTTAGTGCGGCGACGTACGCTATAGGAGGAGCGTTGTAATAAAATCGAGTGGGCAAAATGTACGAAGGATTCATGGTTTACCAGGCTTACCTCCGGAGCTTCGCCCACTCATCATCATTCACTTCGTGGATATGGCGGCGCTTTTTTTTGTTCCTCGCTGAACACGAGTTCACGCATATTGTCACGGGGTCGTGACGTGGCCGAGACAGGAGACTTCGTGTTGGGGTTTAACTGTTTATTTGGGCGAACCTGTGCCCAGTAAACGGAAAGTCCGATTACAGCAGCAGTCTTGCACAGATAGCAGTCTCGGACTGATAGCGGCGAACGGAGCGTCGGCCTTCGTTCAACAACTGACAAGCGGTGAAGCGCGTCGGCATTTATACTCTTGCCGTCGAATGTTCTAGCGTTATCGCTGGTGGTGGCGTAGGTTCCAGAACAATCTGTACCGTTCGCTCAGTGGGCGTGATCTTATCGAAATGATCTACTACAGTCCGGAACCTTCTCGAAAACTGCAGGCGCGATTTGCGCTGAGAATCGTGTGGTGTTTTGGGACGATAACGAAAACTTGGGAAATGGAACGTTGCATTGCCCCCCTCTGAAAAAAGGCATCGTCCCGATGCTTTAATTAAAGATGAAGGTACAATAATAATGCAGAAAGTACAATGAATAAATTACGATGAACAATAATACAAAAAAACACTGTCAGTTTGTTAACGCGCATGAAACGGCTTGAGGCGCGCGGCATGCACGACTTCAGGTCGCGATCGGCGTCGTTGAGAGTTCGTGATGCCGTCGGGGACAACCTCGTAATCAAGTGGGCCGAGACGTCGAACCACCCTGTATGGTCCGAAGTAGCATCGCAGAAGCTTTTCACTTAGCCCACGTCGGCGAATCGGCGTCCACACCCAAACACGCTCACCGGGCTGGTATTCCACGAAGCGTCGTCGAAGGTTGTAACGGTGGCTGTCTGTCGTCTGTTGATTCTTGATACGGAGACGCGCAAGTTGTCGGGCTTCTTCGGCACGTAGAAGGTACTCGCTCACATCGAGGCTTTCTTCTCTTGTCTTGTAGAAGCCCGTACTCCGGTGGGACCTTGCTGTTGGCGGCTTGTTCGCTGCTCTTGGTTGGCGTCGGCGTCTTCTCCGTGACGTGGGCTGGTTCATGGCTTGACGGGGGCGTCCGGTACATGAACGAAGCAGCACCTCCACCAGATGTCACGGGGTCGTGACGTGGCCGAGACAGGAGACTTCGTGTTGGGGTTTAACTGTTTATTTGGGCGAACCTGTGCCCAGTAAACGGAAAGTCCGATTACAGCAGCAGTCTTGCACAGATAGCAGTCTGGGACTGATAGCGGCGAACGGAGCGTCGGCCTTCGTTCAACAACTGACAAGCGGCGAAGCGCGTCGGCATTTACTCTGCCGTCGAATGTTCTAGCGTTATCGCTGGCGGTGGCGTAGGTTCCAGAACAATCTGTACCGTTCGCTCAGTGGGCGTGATCTTATCGAAATGATCTACTACAGTCCGGAACCTTCTCGAAAACTGCAGGCGCGATTTGCGCTGAGAATCGTGTGGTGTTTTGGGACGATAACGAAAACTTGGGAAATGGAACGTGGCAATATATATAATCCAGCATCGTCCAGCAAGTGTCCACCGTCGAATAAACGTGCTTCTGGGTATCTTTCTTTTCGGCATGGCTGAGAAGGGCTACATAGGTGCAAATAGCCAGGGCGCAATAGGCCAGAGGCATCTTTTTGCCTCGTAATAAATTGGTCTAAGCGCAGAGGGCATATAGTTTTTTCTGTCTATGAACAACTTAAAGGGCCCTTACACATGTTTCAGAATTTTGAGAAGCGCATAGTAATGCATGCACTAGGCACTCATGATGTCATCTGCCGAGATTTGCAATGCTATGCGTGCCACAAAGAGGTGAAATGCCATACTGAACACACTTGACTTCACCACAACTGGGTGCGCCCCAACATGGTGAAGGAAAGGAAATTGTTATGCGTACGTCAAAGCAGCACGTGACACTGCAAGAGCTATTGAGACGACATGAGTAATTCATGCAAAATTTGCATGAATAGAAGTAGAAGGTTGACAGCAATAGTAGAACACACAGACGGATTATATGCGGGTTTTTGTTTTTTAGTTTATCGAGCGAGATGTGAGGCTAGGCTGCCTCCATTTCGTTTGAGTAGGTGTTCTTGCCGTTCTCGAATCGTGCCATTGCCAACATTCACAATTATTTGCGTGCTTTTGGTGCATCGTCCCTTAAAGGAGTTTCAGCGGTGCGATGCTGAGTATCGTGGTGAGGATACGTGGTCTAGCCAGCCTCTCCAAAAGTGCTTTTATAGAGGGATCCTTAAAAAAATGGGCAGTACATTACAGAAAACGGCAAAATGACAGAACACCGCTTGTGTGCACGTGCTGGCATGGGCATGTCATGCGAATGTACTTACGCGCGCATGACGTGCAGATGCGTCCACGTCATGGGTCCTCCACCTCCTAGTTGCTCCGATACCCAACATGGCCAGGCAAGGAATTAGGCTTGCGAACTGTACATCGAGTGAGTGGCAAAATTTTCAAGCTCACTTCATCACATCATGCTTTCGCAACTTTTAATCAACAAATTAAAAAAAAATATTAGTAATACAAACCATTTCATTGGGCACCAACAATTTCAGCTGCTTAAGTAAATTGTCTCATGTGACCAGGTGAAGTGCCATTGAGCTAGTGAATGACAAATAAAACAAAAACGCCATGAATATTATTTTTCTACCTACACTTTACTTTCACATAATAACACTCCCAGGTTTCGCATTCGTTCTTCATTGTCCTGCTGCTACACAGAATCACTTGCTGCTCCCTAGGCAAGCGAGCAGGCGCCGGAGAGATGCCGAGCAGACGACGGGACGCAGTTGAATGCATGTTTGGAGGTTTATTGACCTTCCTATTGGTTAAAAGACTTTGTGAGCTTCACAATGCTAAAGTTGACTTATGAGGTGGAGTATAGGTTGCAACACAGTGTGTTCCGAAAGCTCAACTTCGCTGGGTAACATGGATACTGTACTCCAGTGGTACTTGAAAGCAAAATATGAGAGTAAATAACGTTTATATAGGCACCGAATTCGAGAACAGGCATTTATAGGTACTTGGAGAAATTTAGGCACGACCGTCCAAAGTGACATTTAGAGGCACTCTAAAAACACTCTAAAAGCTCTTCTTACCCTCTAATTTATACTCATATGGGATAATAGAACGATACGAACGCAAGAAACGAAATGGGCATTCGCCTTAATCTGATCACTAGTGGTTACTGAGTTAGCACAATACGTGTCCAAGAAATTGAGTAGGAATGGCAACTTTTGTTGCTGTCAGACTTGCTGCTCGGAACCTAGCTCAACGTAACGAACGTCTGATTGGCAGTGACGAAGTAATTTAAAAATTACGCTAAAGCTGCAGTCTATAAATTGCACAAACACAGCAACGTTTTCAACACTCTGTCCACTAGTTTGTGACATTGTGATGATGGTTATGAAGAACAATACATCTTGAATATTGTGTTCAAAAAAAACAATCTGTGGTGTAATGACTACGACATAGGCTTTCGAACTTATTATTCGTACGACATCTTTCTACACGTTGAGCATGGTGCTGATTCTGCAATAGAAGAACTTAAGCGTGAAATTATCGTGGTTGCAAGCCTGTTGATTGGCAATATTTTAAAGTTTCCAAAGCCTTTCACAGGAAATTTAAACAGCCTAGTAAATGCATAGATAGATAGATAGATAGATAGATAGATAGATAGATAGATAGATAGATAGATAGATAGATAGATAGATAGATAGATAGATAGATAGTAACATTAATTCGAGTCCAGAACAATCTTCACTGCATTTTAATAAAGAAAGAGTTTGGACCATTCACATGTTGCGATAGGCAGGCCAAGCCTCACCACCACATCGCGGGCCTTCTTGTTTTGACAGTCCGGAGTTGGTCAAACCAGTTGTGGCTCTTCAAAAAAGAACAATGTTCTTTCTCAATTCGTGGTCCATGAGTGCTGCAGAGAGGGGCACTTCGAGAACATGTAACAAAAACCACTAACTGCCCTACAGTCGACACGGATGATTTGATATGGCTGTACCGTTTAGATCGGGTGGCGGCTAACGCCACCTAGCCGTAATACTTTGTGAACCAACAACTAGACTGATTTTTGTTTCTTTAAATAGTGAAGTTGAGGACTAGTACTTTGCTGTGAAGGATTTAATTTTCACTCATGCCTTAATTTTAGCCACCAGTTAGACAACCCCCTTGTAGTTATTTCCACTCGCTTAAAGCCTTTTTTGACCTTACTGTCCCTAGTCCCCAGTGTTTTGGAAAACTCTGCGCCATCATCCTGAACTATGGGGTGAAGCCCTTTACAGAACATTATCAGGTGTTCGGCAGTTTTCTTCTTTTCTATACACGCACTACATACCGTGCCTACCCCTTCGTATTTGGCCCGATAATTTTTGGTTAGGAATACTCCCATCCTGGCTTCAAAAAGGAGATAATTACACCGAGTATTATCATAGGTCCTTTCCTTGGCGATTTCGTGCTCAACAGTTCGATAGATCTTTAGTGTGGAGTTTTAATCATGCCAATTCTCCATGAGTCGGTCTCCGTTTCCTTCACCTTTTTCTTAACCGATCGTTCTTTTTGGTTTGGCCCCCTGCTCTTTTCAAAGTATATACCCGTCAATTTTCTAGTTGGCTTGTTCCATTTTGTATCGACATTTCGCATATACAAGTAGCTGAAAACCTTCCTAGCTCAACCCTCCTCCACCATGTCTCTCAATCGCTTCTCCAATTTCATTTGCGCATCTGTAGTGCAGTCTAAATTGCGCTAGATTTCGCTGTAGCGCGCTTGTAGCACATTTTAAAGCATTGTGCCTGTAGAGCCACCCTGCAGCCAGTGCGGGAAAGTGCCACGTAAACAGTACTGCACCCGTGGCAAAAAAATGGTGCCCATCAGTTCAGTGAATATGTCTGATTTGTCTGACCTCTCCTATACTTTTTCTCTCTCACACGCACAAGTCTGGATGCAGCGAGAGCTCTCTGAGCTCAGCACACTAACCTGGCGATCGTCCTCATCTGAGCTGCTATCCTCAAGGCAATTCATGACGCTGCTTGCAAGCTGCTGTAGCGACAGCATTGATGTTTCTTCCGCCTTCGGGCTAGCCGCCTCGTAATTGACATGGTGCATATACGGCTTCGTAGATGTGACTTCGTCCTACACACAATCATAAACGCCTCCAGCAAACGCACGTGAATGAAGTTTTATGAGCCCGGCGATGCTCCCATCACAAATGCACGCTCGCAATCCTCACCTGCATGGTTAAACCTGCCAGCAGCTACGTCATTGGCCAGCTTGTGTCGCGTGATCCATCCTCCCGGTCAGATCACGCCACGCTCTTACTTCGAAATAAAAGTAATCAGAAGCGCTCTAAGTCGGAGGCTGGCGCTCTGAAAAAAAAAACCAATCGGGGGCAGTCCGAGCGCTCGAATTTCACCAACCGAAGGTGCAGCCTTTTTCCAAAGCGCTCTAGAGAGCTCGAAATCGCCCAACCGAATACGCCATTAGCCAGCTCTCTTAGAGGCCACCTCTACACTCTCCAGATATATTTTTCTATTTTCAACGAGATTACTATGCACTAACAGATCAGTCGCAAGCTTTCCCCTTGTCGCATAAAAATCTCGCGAGGCTCCAGACCATGTCTCTTAAGCTTCTACACACAAAGTCATATCCCACACTCTCCGTCTTGAGCAAGACCATGGAGCTCTCCCCTCTGTGTCCCGACTGTGGGGTGGTTAGTGGTTTTCGGCACATGTTCTCAAAATGCCCCTTTTTGCAGCACTACATGGACCACGAATTGAGGGAGAATTTCATTCTTTTTTAAAGAGCCACAAATGGTTTGGCCAACACCAGGCTGTCAAGAAGGTCCACGATGCGGCGGTGAGGTTTTGCCGTCTTATCGCAACGTGTGAGTGGCACACAGTCTTTCTTTGATAAATAGAGTGAAGATTCTTCTGAACTCTAACAAGTGTTACTTTCTCTCCATCTATCTACCTATCTATCTATCTATTTTCTTTGTATCTATCTATCTATCTATGCGTTGACTAGGCTGTCTAAATGTCATGTGAAAGGCTTTGGAAACTTTAAAAGATCGCCAATCAAAAGGTTTGCAACGACGATAATTTTACGATTAAGTTCTTCTAGTCCAGAATTAGCGCACTGACTCAACGTGTAGAAAGATATCCTACGAAGAATAAGTGCGAAAGCCTCTGTCGTAGTCATTACACCCTAGATTGTTTTCTCTCACACAAAAGTCAGGATGTATTGTTCTTCATAACCTTCATCGCAATGTCACAAACTAGTAAACAGATGGATGGATGCAGTGCGCATGCTCGCGTGCCGTCGTCTAGCCTGGTGGTGGTCCCTCGGTGCCGGCAAAGGGTACAACACGCGGATACTTACCGCGCCAATATGCCGACGGGCTTCCGGTTAGTGGGCGTGTATGTTTCCCGCTCCTCACCGACGTTGCGGGTTAGCGAATAGCGACGTCGCACCTGGAACAGCATTGAGGTGCGAGCCAGGGAAACCGAACGCAAGAGTCGGCAGTGGAAGGCCACCGACACCGACGAAGTGCGAGTCAAAAACGGCGATCGCGTTCGAGAATAGAGATGGCGCGCGGATAACGCTGACGAGACGCGAGCTACGGAAGCCAAGCGCAAGCGTTTTTAACCTGTCCCTCGTCCCATATCTTTGCGTTTCGAACAAACATTTACTCCAGTAAACGCTACACCAAGTTTCACTTCAAACAGTTCTTCAAGCACCCACGTTGACGCCCATTCCAACTGGGTCAACGCCATGCGCGCTGCTGCTACTTCGCATCCCATCAGGGTTCCCTTCGGGGAGATGGTTCATAGTATTTTTCTCGTGATTGGCGCTTGAAGAAAAACTCAATGTCTTAGGGTTCAGACTACAGAGAGGATTTAGGCATAGTAGGTACCATTTTAGTGCAATCGGTAGGTTGTTTTGGAAGGTAAATCAAGTTGCAAAACGCACGGAAAGACAGTATACAAGGACGATATGATATGAGCGCTGTCTAGCAACAGAAGTTAGCTGGAACAAAAACTAGCAGTTCTGTGCAGGAATGCAACCCATTAGCGAAGCTCCTTAGAAATGGGTGACAAAAAAATACGAGACTGATCTCACTGCTGGCCTTCATGAAGGCGGTCGTGTGGGGAGCTGTTTAGGAGAGCGTCTGCTGCGCCCGGTGATTGGAACGACCAAGCGAGTGAGTGTGCGGCATGCGCTGCGTAGCACTTAAAGCCCGGGCAACCGATCAGCCACTGGGCAGAGTGGGACCTGCAAAATGCCGCGGTGCAGAAGACGACAGGCCGAAGCGATGGTTTCGCGTGTTGACCAGTTTGAGGGGAGAATGTGTATATGAAAAATGAGGCAAAGGGGAAGGGGTGTCAGAGGGGTGTGAGCGGCAATGCAGCCGGGAGCTTCACTGTGGGGTACGAGCCTAAGGACCTTTGCTTCTAAATAAGAACCCAACAAGAATAAACACCAAAACTGCAAAGAAAAATTAGCTGACGTAAAAGAAACGGAATGCCTGTTTCTCATTACAGTACGCAAATAGGTGGTTCCCATATCAATTATTCAGCTTCATTCTGATAAATAACGTTCGAGTTCACAAGCCCTATTTTTCTTGTGCTTGAGCGAAGATTCAGCGTTAATAAAAAAGGTTTCTGGGTGTGAACCAGCCAACTTCTGATAGATGACGTTTTGGGTTTGCTGCAAGAACGCTAGGACTGCGAGCTCGCACAGGACCTATTTCACGACACATTTGCTTAATTGTTGATGTGGTTTAGGTATCTGTTTATTTAGCCATGGCTGCTTTGTCATAAATGAATTACGTAACTTTACTATTCAACTTATCCGGCAGTTTTCGTCAAACCAGGCTTAAGGAAGAGGCGGATTCTCCTGTTTCGTAGCACACTTAGTGGATGATAATCGATGATTCTTTGATGCTGTTGTTGCTGAAAATTACGTAGATGGTCTGCAGTTGCTACACTTTTCTGAAGTAAAATATCACACCAAATACAAGAGAGCACGTGAAGGAATGCGTACAGCGTCTGAAATGTTTCGGATCCCGAAGTTTTTCTATTGAGCAAGTATACACCATGGTTCTTTCGCTGTGCTTCGCTTTTGCGCTCTTTTGATAAATGCAGTAAATATTCAAGCAAGTATTTATACAACAGCAGAATACCAAGCCAAAAGGAAACATCGGTTATTAAGAAGGTGAAGGAAACAGAAAGGAACACGTGGTAGATGGAAATTCTTACGAAATCATCACTGGAAACCTACCAAGCTTTTAAGCAATAAAGTGCAAGGGGTAAGACCTACGATAATTCTCAGGGCAGTTTTCCGCTCTTCGAGGCTAGAACGGAACTATTGCGGATAAAGACATACCGAGCAAAATACGAAGGCACAGACACGGTATATATTGCGTGTGGAGAGGAGAAGGAAACGACTGAACATTCGATAATGTTCTGTAGAGGGCTCCGCCCTATATTCGAAGATGATGGCACCAAATTTTTTCAGGTTTTGGGGTTTAGCGACACTGAAGGCAAAATAGACTTTAAACGGGTAGAAAAAACCACGAGGAGGCTAACCGATTGGTGGCTACAATCGAGGTGCCAGTGAAATTCAATCGTTAAATACACAGTGATAGTACTTAATTTTGTGGCTAGGTGGCGCGAGCTATCGCCTGATATTAAGGGCACAGCTGGGTACATCTATCCTATCATCCAGAAAAAGTGGAAGCGACTTCCAGTTTTTCTACCCACTTTTTATAGTAGAACCAATTGCGATAATTTTATCGCTCCTCAAATTAACAGCATCAAATAGTTCGACCATAATTTTAGCTAGTTCGCGATCGGTGTGTTTTTCTCTCACAGCAAATTAGAACAAATGCTGAGGGGTTTCAAATCATTAGTTCCACTGCGTATACCTTAGGATAAATTGGTTTGGATACCGGGACGTAAGGGACTTTTTCTCAATGAAATGGCAGATGCGTTATCTAAGTCATCCCTTAATGATCCGGTTATTCTCTCATAACCCCGCAGCATGTAAATTCATTATGGTGGCTAAATCTAGAAAGACAATGATGGCAAAAGAAATTTTTTATGTCCATAGTGAGCACAGTAGAATTTCAACACATAAAGCATCGTAGGAATAGTAAAATATGTCGCACACGTGCAGTAGAAGTCCCAATCACTAGGCTGCGATGTGTAACTCCTTATCTGAATTTATAATAATACAGGCCTGGTATGGCTGCTTCCCTTATTGTAGGTTCTGTCCCATTATTTATTATCTTGGTAATGGTACGAGGCCTTGTGGAAGATTTCTTTAGATGCTGTATTTCGTCTCGCAAGATGGAAGGTAAAGAATCTCAATGCTCTTTTTCTTTGGGGACTTCCTCGCTAGGATTCAGTGACGGTAAAGTTGCCGATGAATGGCAGGCCTTTATTTAAGTCTCAGGGAGATTTAGGCTGTAAAACCAATTATTACTCCTAATTCCTTGTTTCAAGGTTGCTTTATTATTTCCTTTTCGTATTGTTGAAGAAGTTATCTGCTTCATTTTTTATGTTCGTAGTTTCTAATTGTCAATATCGAATACATTTTTTCCCTGGATTCCTCTTAACAAAACGTAAGCTAATAAAATAAAAATATTTCGTTAGAACTACACAGTTCTTTGCATATCGTCCAGCGTGGGTGCGTGCCTCAGATTACAAACTCTCTTCTTTTGAAAGAGACAAAACCATTTATTTTTCTGAAGTTCTTATGAATCGTTGTGAATATATCAAAACAGTTTTTTAAATTATGCAGCCCCTGCCGTTATCAAGAAAAGCCATCGGCGAAAGACCCGTATTTATCTTGCCAAATCACTTGAACGCATATCCTGCGAAAACTGATTGAAACATCTGCTTATGACATGGGTAAAGTTCAACAGATGTGAGTTGTCTCGGAATTAGTAAATGACCTTATTACGTTCAGAAACACGACGCGAAATCATCTGCAAAGCCGAACTCGATTGTATCTCAGTTTAGAGGCAGCGAAGATAACGAATTCTGTTTGCTGTCACAATGGCACGGCAATACATAAAAAGAACTTCATTGATTAGTTTTAAAATGCACGTGCGTATATAACTCACGCTCTATGTCGGCGAAATGCTCTTTTTTTAAATTTAACTAGTGAGTTTGAGGAATTGTGGACACTTTTAGTAATCTTTGATTTACCGAGAGCTTTAGGAAGACTAAAAACGTCTTGTTGGCTTTGGAGTGCTACGAATACGTAGTCTCACTTTACTCAAAATCATTCGGTGTTTCGCAATGAAAAAAAAAACAACAGCATAAATAATCAAGCAAGTGAAATTGATTTAGGGTAATTTTGCAGGCTATTTTGAGCTGCGACCTTTTCATAAAGACGAAAACTATGAAAGCAACAGATTGAGAAGTACCATTAAAAATTATGTTTCTGAACAGGGTACACCGTTCAAATTCATCTTAGAATGCTGTGGAAATGGGAGTAATATCATAATTCACATTCTTGTGGTTGCGCTAAGTATGCGAATGCAAGAAGAATGGCATAGCAAAAACTTGAACAATACTCGAGAGAATGCCGCAATGAATATCTTCAGCAAATTGTGAACATCTTGTAAGGGGCGTAGTCACAACTTTTTTTTTGTATGGGGAGGGGGGGGGGGTTCTCGTTTGATCTGTACTTCACGGGTGAAGAAGACGGCACCTTCTTGAAGTGGTCATGTTTTTCTCTGTGTGCCATGACAAAAAAAGACGCTGGCCAGGTATGACACGCCGAATCTACGCCACTGAATCTCGCAAATAATCGTTATGCGGACACATGAATAGAAAGTCATTTCGAACGAGCGTCCATATGCAATTATGTACGAAGGGGCGTGCTGTCTAGCATAAAACTTTGTGACGTGCGCTTTTGATCGTTCTTGACTATTGTGAACAGTTAGCAGTGAATAGTGTATTGTCATGTTTTTTTTCTTTATTTTTTATAGCTTTATTTACCGACATTTTAAAGCAATCAATCGTCATATCTGCTCTCGTAAAACACACCCAAACTGAGCAGTCAAAGTGCGATACACTGCCTAATATCTCCATTACAAATTTAGATAAGGACAGCAACAAATGCAAAGAACCACAGAGAAGGCATGTCTTGAATTCATCGAGGTACTACAAGTATTGCCGACTGACCAGCTTTCAGCTGGTGTCTCTAAAACGCCTGAAGTGCAGCACGAGTCGCTAGCAGCTTTCTGAGCTTAGAAGATGCAACGTGCCTTTATTTTAGTTTTGTCGGCCTAAACAATTGTTTGTACAACAACAACAACAACAGCAGCAAGTCCGGTATCGGTAGTTCCTTAGCAATCTATACGTTTAAAAAACTGTGTAGGTGCCCTCGTGATGTTCCAAATGCTGCAATGAAGGCGCAAAAAGATGCTTTACTTTGGTTTCATTCGTCAAAATTTTGTAGCGAAACATAGTTTGCTAAATGGCCGCTTCGGGGTTTAGCTTTTTGAAAGCCGAAGTGTAAATGAATGCTTTAACGCTTTGTAAAAAAATGATATAGAGCTATTTTATGCGTTGCACTTCACAGTGGTTGTCGTTACGTGGGCGCTGCTGCTTCGGCTGGCTAACTGAACCAATGCTTTCAGAAGTTTTCTCTCTCCCTGTACAGAGGGGTGGGGCAGACAGTTTATCGTGAACGGCTGTGTCCTGCGCAGACCTACAGACCTTCGCCAACAAGGTTTAGGACGAAGGCGCACATATATCTTGACAATGTGGACAGTATTGCGATAAACTGAGGGGAGGGAGCATGAGGTGAGACGGCGTTCAAGCTGATATACGAAAGCTTGCAGTGAACGGAAGAATGGCGCCTGTGTCAATGCGTATCAAAACTGCAAAAGCTCTCATTATTTCGAATGCATTTTTTGTCTGGCAATCTCAGGCATCTGAAGTTTTCCGCGGCGTCCGCGTAAGCGCAAATGTTATCTCTCCGCACTCACTTCCTTTCGACAGCTGCGGGTGCGCGCGCGTATCCTTGCCTGTTGAAACCGGAGCATGTTGTGCGAGAGATTGTTGGAGAGGGTTGGTGCTGGGCTTCGCCGCTCCTTCCTTCGCCATTCGCTCTCTCTTGAATGTAATCCACTTCCTCGTCCGCTTGCGCCTCATTCTTGAAGGTTCGCTGGCTGGGCCAAGGAGATAAAAAAAATGCTGTAATGGAAGCTCCCGCCATGCTATGCCAGCAGTAGTGAAGCCAGCTTTTGCCCTGCAAAAATCTCATAAACACGCTATTTTCTGGTGCTGCCCACTTAGACATCAAGTAGCTTCGATTTATTTTTCTAAAGAATGCGTTAAGTAAACATAAAGGTAGTTGTTTCCGAAAAAGTTATACACAGATCGGTATCGGCGACTTAATCTCCAATAAACTTTGCCTTGACCTCGAGGCTTACTGAAGAAAACCACTTTTCTCATTTGAATATCGACTGTCTAATTTGAATAATAACTACTGCCAAAACAGACAAGCTAGTGTTCCGAAGCAAACAACCGTAATCATTAGAAACCGAATTACCTGTATGTGCCAACAAAAAGAAAAAAGCAGTACTTTTATAACCGAAACTACAGCTTGCCTTATCTCAAGCTACAGTGGCCGAGAGTACCTCTGTTCTGAAATCAGTGGACGACGTATGTATTCAGCTTGGGACGGCTCAGCGGAACTTCAATGAGATACATGCAGTCACCAGCACGAGTCGCAGCGCAGTTACCTTGAAAACTGTTTAGGCTTTTTTTGTCTGTGGCAGTGTTCCAACGCAGCGCGAAAGTGGTAGCAGCTTTCGGAGAGGCCCGCTAAGCATGAGCATTGGCCTTCTTGAACCTCGGGCTCGCTAAACAGGTTCTTCAACTTGAGGTCAATCTGCTGCAGTTCGCTGAAGGCAGCGCTGGGCAGTATCGAAGACACTTGTATCTGAGATACTACCTTAGATACTCTTTGCGTATTTTGCATCGGTATCGCGATATGTCTCAAGAGGCGAGTATTTGTATCTGTATTTTCGTTACATTTGACAAAGTATCGTGTATATAAGATACACGATAATGAAGTCAAAATGCTACACTGAGCGAAAAATTATTCACTGATCAAACTCCATCCTCAAGATGCCATTTAGCCACCTTTTTCAAATAACTTTTCAAGTAACCACTTCTTTCAAGTAACTATGTATTGAATTCTCTGGAAGAGCTTATTGCCTCGCGAAATGAATGGTACGAAAACCTAAAAAAGCCGTCCAGTGTAAGTGGAATTTCTAAGATTGGTCGCATGCTGCGATTGCATTCTCGTTTCTCTCGTCCCACCGAAAGTGCTGGAAGCCAAGGAGGAAGGGCTGGCACGCGCAAAGAAAAACGGCAGGGTAACCTCGTGACCTTGAGCAATTTTTTGTTTTTTTCTTCGAATTCGTGGCTTTTTCTGTGTGACCGTGCGCGTACGCGTGGAGAAGTCGCGGCCTCCTGCGGCCATCTCTGTAATGACCGAGCGCACCATGTTCAAATGAGCCAATGTATGATAGATGGGCTTACTACGAGTAATTTTTGGGCTTATTCCTGGATTTGTCGAGAGAAGAGCAAGCAATTATTCAGCGCACTTTGACAATTTATTGTGAATTCCAGGCCGCATGCTGTGCTATATTATTTAGCTCGCGTGTTGTCGGTAGCCTCTACAACCGACTGGCAGCACTTTCTGACCATGCTCAAAAAGTTTTGCAAGGCCCTTTAAGAAAATTAGGAGCAGTAACATCATTCTATATTCACGTCAGACTCCACCAGTCATGGCAGGCGATTAGGTGTGCATGACCCTATCGGGAAGCAGAGAAACACGACAGTGCTGGCGCAGTCTCGACCGAAACTACCTTCCCTGGTGAGGCAGCGACTTCCTTTATAGACATCACAAACTTTCCCGAAAATGGTCGGAGTGGCTCGCCGTCACCTGATGAAGACCTTACGAGACCGCCGGCCAGGATACTCCACCGCATTCACACTCACTGTTTTCTTAGTCCTCACCGGCTGGCGCTTATTACACGCGAATCAAGGAACCCCATCTGCCCAAATTGTAGCGCGCAAGAATTGACCACACAAACACGTATTGTGGGGCTCTGGTGGCTTTCCTCGCCCCAAAAGTGCTCCTGCCAGCTCGCTCACGGGCAGCGTGGCAGAAGCTCATTACAACTCCCGTTAAGGAGAAGCAGCTCGCTATTGCTGCTTGGGCCGAAAGGGTCGCTCCTTTCGTGGAGCCACCTTGAGAACTGCCCCTTCTCTGTCAATAAAGTTGGTTCCTCTTTCTCGCGCTTGTGCAAGTGTCTTTTGTTTTCTAGAATTATTCCATTTCAAGTTTTGTCAGAGCCTTGACACTTACCCTTAGCCACTTGCAAGCGCAGCGCATCATAATCCGTGTGGTGATGGACGCACAAATTTTGATGCCGCTCTTCTGATACACAATACAAGTGGCACTCCTAATAGAGGCTTAATTGCCGTATCTAATGGGTGTGCCACATGCATTGTGCACCTCAACTGATTCACAACAAATGTTTGAAGCAGAATGACTTTTTCATTTTAGTTTTAAATGTGTGCCTTTTTTAGTCTTCCCCGTTTTTTAGCTAATAATAATTGCGAGGGAATCGTTTATGTAGGCGGCCATAGCGCGAACAGGGGTGTTTTTCCTCGACGATTTGTGCAACTGCGCTGCCACGCAGTTTTATTTGCTGTTGGTTTCTTTTTCAATTTCGTGTGATCGGGTCTCATTCACAAAAAAGTGATGGCCAATCACGCAAGCCACGCGCAATGTTATGTAAACTTCGAGATTGTTCCCGATTGTGCTGTTGGGATTACGCGCAAGTCGGGCTACGACGGCTGAATGTCGATGGTGTCAAAAGGCTAGAGGAGCCTGCACTTAGATTTGATTGCATGTTAAAAGAACATGGTCGAAATTTCCGGAGGTCTCCCTTTCGGCAGTCCACGTAATCATAATATATAGTTTAGGACGTAAAGACTGAAAAATTATTATGCAGATTAGGCGCCGTGCGCATATTCTCGTTCATTCGCGACCTTACGCATGCACCAGCGATGGCGCTAGAATATGCGACCACTGCTGTGTAAGTGCAAGACGCATTCTGCCGGTGATAAGATTACTGAAGGCCGACGACACTATTTGCCGCTGTTTTGGTACAGTGCACATTGCTTTTACTTTGCTTTACTTATTTTCAGACAAAAATGAGCTAATTAGTTTTGTTTCTACCAGGGTGACGGCCACTTTCTTCGTAGTCATCACCGCTGGACTATAACATAGTTGTGAGGCGTTTTTACGGTGCAACGTCATCTCGCTCAAGAAAATATCCCGCGTTAGTGAGCATTTAGATAACGACTGGTTTAAGCCAGGAAATCAGAAGAATAAGAAAGGTAGGGGCAGCTTTATGCTCTCTGTGTAGGGTAAATTGATATGGCTTTAGCACAGCTCCGTTTGAGCGTGAAGGAAAGGTACTATACAGTCCAGAAGAAGAAAAAACAGGCGACAAATTAAGCGCTAACTTCAAACTTTTGTTTATTGCGTACCCCTACAACACACTATATAGCTCATTCCTCGTGTCACCACACACATGACAAAAACACGCATGTTCCACAGCACACTATCAAGAAAATGTAGTTGTGGTCTGGTTAGCAATTTTCAATTCTATTCTAATGCTTCACAGCACGCGCAGTGAGAAAATCGGGCTCTTTTTGAGATTAGGCCACAGACGGTGTACTCCTACAAAGCTTTGCACATTTTGCGATAGCGTTCACCTCATTAAATTCCCTCGTCAACTGGTTACGATTGCGGCCCATGATGACACACTTATGAAAGAACGAGTGCATATCTTACAACGCATAGCCAGAAAACCACCAGAAAAAAGCTTGTTTTTTACCTTCAAAGAGTGGTCGCGCAACTGGTCATTAAGACACATACCATTCTGCCCAATGTATACCGCGCCACACGACAGATGTACACAATAGCTAGGGTGCATTCAACAAACTATGTTACATGCTTCTTTCCACAGGTGGGTTGCACCTTCTTCTTGGGGTTGGTAAGCTTACATAGACGGCTTAGTTTGTCTGGAGCAGAGAACACCACGCGGACATTTCCTCTCAGGGCCATATTTTTCAGATGGTGAGAAATCTGATGTACGTACAGAATCACATTGGTTTTCTCAGCATCGGGCTCACCATTGGTCTCCGGTAGTCTCCGCATACGTGGACCATTCAACAGAGCCTCTGCTACCGACACCTGCACCAACACTGTGTAGCCTGTTAAGGATAATAGCTTGCTTTGTCTTGCAAAACTAGCAGCCATGGTGTGACGGCATGACTTCAACAGGGCATTTTTAAAACATAACCTGACAACCCCTGGCTTTATTAGCTTTACATGCGCCGAATCGTACTGCAGGAGAGACTTTTCCGACCACTGTTCATAGCACCAGCAAGTGTGTTCAAACGAACAAGAGAGACGAAGGTCCTGAAAGCAGATTGTGCCTTCTTGAGGTACTTCCTACGTCACTTCAAGTGGTACAAGACACTCCCTAATTATTGGCAGAATTTCTGCAACCTTCGGCTCAATATCTACTGCAGAACACTCAATAAAGAACAAGAACTTGTACACATACCGAAAAACCTTTTGCATCTTCTTCTCAGCGAGCTTATCAGACAGCAAAACTTCAAGACAGGCGAGAAAAAGATCGCTCAGTATGGGTGCAATGCACGATACCCCCGTTTTCTGTAGACTAACAGCGTCGTCCAATTTATGAATATGGTGCCATAAGGTTCCCGAATGACGCCTTGATATCTAGTAGTAATGTTTAGAGCTTTTACAATGCAGGGGTTGGTAGCTAAGTGCCTGTTGAATGGTCCACGTATGCGGGGACAAACGCAGACCGATGGTGAGCCCGATGCCAGGAAAACCAGTGTGATTCCGTGCCTACTATCGCCATCAAATGAAACACGAACAGCGGAGCGCGTGGCACAAGCCTTATAAATGGCATAGTGCGTACCGTCGACCCGTCATTGGCACAGACATGCCCGCACATCCGGTGTGGCAGCACTGCGCGATCTCCCTATAGCACAATATTAATGCTTGTGTTCCAGGTATGGTATTTGAAAAGAACAAAAAAAAAACACAGGTTAAACTACTGCAGCCGAAGGCGAATATTGTAGCATAGTTTGTCATCACTGATTCCATCATCATGAAATTCCTGGCTAATTCTATTTATAGCAGACAAAAGTCGGGTCATATTGCTGACAATTTCACGCTATTTCACTTCGCGCCGGTAAAGCGAAACAATTTGCGCTCTCTTTTCCAAAGAAACGCTCGGCATTTCCAGGTAAAATGACGCGTTTTCGGGTCGGTCTCTCAAAGGAGGGTGCAGAAGAAGCAGCGCTGGCGAACGAGATGCGACGATCGTTTTAAAATCAACCGAAACCCGGTTATAATTATCTTTTTGTTTTATTGTACCAAGTCATCGATTGCACTGCGACGCTGAAGTAAAAGCAAGGAATTGCGAGTGATACCATCAAAAGCACTTGGTACGCCCACGATGGCCACCATTAACACCATACGAAAACTAGAGCAGAAACGGAGATAACGCACTGTAGGAGGATTGCGCGGTGGTGCCAAACCGGATAGGCACGCCTGTCAATGGTGATCACTGGATGGCCATCACTATACTCTTTCTAATGCTTGAAACACGTGCTCTGCTGTTCGGGTTTCATTTAACACCGATGGTACATTCGATTTCCCACCATCTGAAAAACATAGCCCTGAGAGGAAATGTCTATGTAGTTTTCTCTGCTTCAGACAAACTGAGCCGTCTATGCAAGCTTACCAACCCCCAAAAGGAGGGGCAGGCCACCTGTGGAAAGAAGCATTTAACTAAGTTTGTTGAATGCGCCCTGGCTGTTGTATACATCTGTCGTGTGGCGCCATTTTATTTATTTATTTATATTACCTCAAGGGTCCCATTCAAGGGGTGTTACATGAGGGGATAGACAGTGCACAAACAGATGATTCGTTCGATGGCTTCTTTGAAATAGGCGATGCTGGAGTGGTGCATGACGTCAGCAGGAAGATCGTTCCATTCTATTGATGTTTGCACAAAACATGAAAAGTGATGGGCAGTGGTATGCACACGGGGTGGACAAACCGCTTTTTAATAGCTGATACGGCATGAAAGACGATGAGCAGGAACAATAACATGGCTTATGTGCAATTCATGATAAAATTTATGATACCAACATAGTCTTGAAACTTTGCGGCGCGAAGATAAGTTAACCATGTTAGCACGAGATTTTAGCTCGGTGACGCTACTGTGATAGTAGTCTGAATAAATGAATCCGGCTGCGCGATTTTAGATGGATTCAAGTGTTTTAATAAGGGTGATTTGATGGGGATCCCAGATGGCACATGCAAATTCTAGCTCCGGGCAAACTAGTGTTAGATAGGTTAAAAGTTGAAAAGAATGCGGGGCTCGGTGTAATTTTTTTCGGAGATAGCCAAGAACGCAGTTTGAGTGATTAGTGATGTTCATTATGTAGGATGACCAGGTGAGATCTGAAGTTAGAGTGATACCGAGGTAATTACATGAATTAGATGCCGTAATTTCAGAATCAAACAGGAAGTATTTTTTGGAGGAATAAGATTGTCGGCGATGTAAAGAAATGGCACAGGTTTTCTTTATGTTTTGGACATCAGCCAATTTTCGCACCATGATTGAATAAAAGAAAGATCAGATTGTAGGATGACAGTGTCCTATTCATAGTAAACAGGACGATAAATGACACACTCATCTGCGAATAGACAAATGTTAGAAGCTAGCTTATTGGGGAGGTCATTAATATAGATTAGGAACAGCAGAGGACCAAGGACAGTGCATTTAGGTACGCCGGAGGTTACTGCGGATAGAGAGGAGTGATGGTTTTTAGCACAAACGAACTGCTTATGGTTAGTCAAGAAGTCATATATCCGAATAAAAACAAGACAATTAAGGTTAAAACGTAAAAGTTTCAAAAATAATCTATTATGGGGAACTTTGTCGAACGCTTTTTCGAAATCAATAAAAATGGCGTCTACAGTTGTGTTGATGTCTAGGCTGGAAGTTAGGTCGTTAACGAACAGGGTGAGTTGAGTGTCACATGAAAGTCTTTTTTTAAAACCGTCTTGGTTAGGATGAAAGAAATGTACAAAACGTAAAAATGTACTATGTGGGAATAAATTAAATTACATTGGGCAGACTGGTAGGTGTCCTAATGACCGCTTGCACGAGCAGTCTTGAAAGGTAAAAAAACAAGCTCTCTTCTGGTGGTTTCTTGGGTATGCATTGTAAGACATGTGAATTCACTCCGTTATTTGATCAGTGTGTCATCATTAGCCGCAATCGTAACCAGTTGACGAGGGAAACTATTGAGGCAAACGCTATCGCAAAATGTGCGAAGCTGTGTGTGAGTACGCCATCTGTGGCCTTATTTCTGGAAGAGCTTAACTTTCTGGAGTGCGTGCTGTAAAGCATTAACATATAATTGATAATTTGTAACCAGACCACAACCACGTTTCCTTGATAGTGTGCTGTGCCACACGTGTGTGGTTTTGTCATGTGTGTGGCGTCACGTGGAAAGAGCTTTATAATGTGTTGTAAGGGTACGCAATAAACAAAAGTTGGAAATTAGCACTCACACTGTCGCCTGTTTTTTTCCCTTTTGACTGTATAGTACATTTCCTTCACGCTCAAACTGAGCAGCGCTAAAACCTTATCATTTCATCATCCACCAACTCGCCCAGTCAGGAGTACTTGTCTATGTAGGGCTTCCTATATACACATTGTTACACTAAAACCAGCATTGTGGCTGCTCTACAGCGGAAACTCAGTATTGCAAAACAATCTATTTGCAGAGAAGCTGCAACTGCATACCGGTATTTGCACCATTTTGCGAAAGCCTCTTATCTAAGCTCGTGTGATTACATGGCAATCAACTAGCTGGTCGGCGAGCTCAGCAGTTACTTCCATCACTTAAGGGAATGACAAGCAAGAAATGCTGTCAGTGAAGTCTCTACAGAGCTGCTTTATTAAACAGCTAAATGAAACCCCGACGGGTTTTTTGGACGTAAACCAAATTTTTTGGGAACAAAGATTTTGAGGTACCAACAAACATTTCTATAAACTGAAATGGGGCACATTTCAGAAGCTTTTAAGCTGTCGTTGTAGTACCCACACGTTTGCTACTAGACTTTAGAGGTCTATAACAACACATTTGCGAATGTATCAAAGTATCTTAAGATGAAATCGGCAAGTATCGTACTAGATACAAATTCCGCGGCAAAATCTTTCATCTGTATCACCAATACTTTTCGTCTGGGAATCTTGCATCGTATCTCCATATAATTTCAATGTAGCTTTGTCCAGCCCTAGCTGAAGAGGCTCAACGTTTGAGCGCACAGCGCAACAGTCTACGCAACACAGCGTTGGCTAGTCTCAGAAGTGCGTATTTTCTGGTCCACAGGATACAAACAAACATTTTAATGGAACTGCGCCAGTGTCGTTGCGTTCTTCGAACTTTGTCTTCATAATTTTAGGGTTGTATGCTGCTAAGAAATTAATATTTGTAAACTAGTGCAGGCTTCCTTTATATAGAAGGTGTTAGAAGATCTGGTAGAAGACTTATCAAATATGGTTATCCTGTATTGCTAATAAATTGTATAAAAATGGCAGACAACACTTACAGTGGGCATCGATGATATGCGAAGCACGAATGAGGAAGGTTGACACGTCACAATATAATCAGAACAACATTACAGGGAAGACATAAATTAGGCCATACATGACTTCTATGCCATAATTATCATGTTGACGCCTGGCATTTGTGTTCGTCGTCTATTTTCGTTCTGTAATGCCAAACTTGTATATGAGAAGCATGCAAAACAGATGCTAGCCCACTATGAGCGTAGCATGTAGTGATATTTTAATAAACACGCATATCATGAATACCATGTTAAGACGTGTGATCTATCTTGGACACCAATTCACACACCGTAATATGAAATTTGGTATGTCTGAAGCTAACAAAAGGGCTGTGAGCACACTGTGAGCCTGGTATATAGTCATATTCCCAAATGAGACGCTTGTCAGTACTTTGTTTGCACCAGTGGACCACGTGAACGAATGACCTTCCTCATTTGTCATTGTATGTTACCCAATTCGGTATATGCGGATAGTTGCATTCCGCAAATTATAGCCTCGGAGATGGCGCGTGTACGCCGTGTGCTAGGCAGACAATTTAGTTTTCCAAGATTACTGCTTGATGATGCTAATATTTCGCGCAGCACCTTCAGAATTTCATTCATTGATTTTCTTGTGCAGAGTATCAAACAAATGCTTTATTCACTCTCTCCAGACAGAATACTATCGACTTTCGACGACATTTAGAGTGCAACGCGTGGAGACGCAGACTCTTTTTTACGGAAAAACTTGCGGTGGCTGTCGGACCAGAGCATATACAACGAAGACATAATTAGCCATGATCAGCCATAAAACCATGCTAGAATCAATGACAGTGGCAGAAAGGCCTAACGACGCTTCACAGTTCTTTCTTTCAACAGACATTGGACTACAATAAAAAATAATTAGAGGTCAGGCAAACTTTTTCTCTGATAACGAATTCCAGGTACTGTCTGAGTACATGCTCGACGAATGACAAATATGCAAGAACGCTTCGTTTCGTTCCTTGCTTCAGCACTTATATATCTTCGTCATGTAATCACACTTTGCAACAATACCTTCACGTTTCGCTACATGTGCATTGTGCGCTGCGGTAAGATGAAGAGAATTCGTAAACTGCATTGCCTATAAAGCTGGTGTTTTGCAGCAAAGAATGATGCCTTCGCAGCATTAAAAACTTCATGGCACTTAACTGGATAGGCTTTAGCGCAATGTAGACGAAGACAAATAGAGAAAACAGAACACAGACGAGCGCTCGTCTGTGTTCTGCGTGTCTCCATTTGTCTTTGTCTAAAGTGCGCTGAAGTCTATCCAATTATGTACCAACTCGCCCAAGTCAAAGTGCTTCTGAAACAGTGTTTATGGCACTGGTCCGTTGGTATAACGGAACTGCTTCAGTAATGCAAAGCGATCACGGGGCAACGCATGATAAACTAAAAAATGGGCCCATAGCTGCATGTTTCGTTGCGAATGTCGTTGAAATACGGTAGTCTTGTGTCTGGAGCGAGCGAACAAAACGTTTATTTTATGTTCTGCGCGAGCAAATCGGTGAATCGTAGTCTAAAGGCACTGCGTTAAAGTGTCTCGATTCGTGCAGCTAAGGCAAACGATTGCAAGGAGACGCGTTCGGCACGAGCGCTATCTGGTAGTTATATTCGAAAACGAAGGAAAAGCGTGCGCGCCTATCTCGGAATGAATAAGGTGTAGAACGCATAGTGACGGGTAGGTTGCAGCACCGTGTCGCCTTAGCAAACCAATGGAAACACTTGCTTTTTTGAGCATAGCGTTGCATTGTCCGCACAGCGTGATAAACGCTATGGTCTTTAGAATTACTTATGTATGCCTTCTCTGGTAAAGAAGACACATACAAAATATTGATGTGTTGTTATGGTGCCTGAGATGTGCGCAATATTTGCTTTTTAATTGACAATCGCATAAGTATTAACACTGTAACTTGAGCAATATTCGTGGGCGCTGTGGATGGGATTGGCCGTTTGAAGTATTGTTAGAGGCTCTTTGGGTTATCGTTAAAAATTATCTGTCAGAGCGTCGTTATGGATGCGCGGGTTACTTGCATTAGTCGGTAGCTGAGAGACAACACGGGATGTATGCGAGAAAGCACGGTTGCTCGGTGAGTGAAAGGACGTTACGTCATGGAAGAAAGCGGTACTTTCGGAGCACGAAAGAAGGAGACTCGACATCATTTTCTCAAATGCATTCGGGAAAGTCCACCTCCATGAGGCAAGAGAAACTGTTTTTCAGGGAAGGCCTCCTTCTTGGGACATTTCACTATGGGTGATATGAGATGTATGAAGCGTTCGGCCTAATAATTGTTTATATATTCATAAATATCCTTATGCACAGACGTTAAAGCACTGGGAGGTGAGAAGATAGTTCCATATCAATGATAATTCAATTTACCCAAGCTTGATTTGCAATATTTTACTGTAGATATCATTTGATGCAACTTACGCTTATCTCACACCTGGTTGTGTTCGCCTTCTCCTCCTCTTCATCTTATAACGTCCACGTGAATGGGCAACAGAAAAATATAGATGCTGTGGCCTTGTTTCTTAAGAATAACTCGAATGATAAATGAAGACCGCCGAGGTGTGGTATTCTTGTGGCCAAGTCAGGTGCTCTCATCGCTAACGCAAGTGGAAAATGTAAGGCAAAAAAACAAACATCGCTGCGCGTGCGAATACAAACTCAGGAAGAAGGCTTCGGTTCTAGAGCGTATTAGGGCGTTTCTTAGCGCATGGTCTGCGTCATAGCTTTCCCGTCTACGTATCCCACTCATATTTTGAACCACCACGTAGTAGTGCATATATACAACAATTTGTCCTCGGATTCGGCTATTCCCAGAAGAATGCATCATGTACTATGAAACAGCACCCAATTTATCATTATCGTTTCTCTCTTGCTGTAAGAATTGTATTGCTTTTTATACGAATAAAATAAGCTCTTCAGACAACTTTTATTGCCAAGTTTCTACTGTTGAAATTTAAGACTAAACAATGACCGTCGGTTTCGTGGCTGACTAGGTACCTTCCTGAGGGGCGACTGTCCGACCGGCTGCGAAGCTAGCGACTTCTCTTAGGGGTGTCCTCCTCTCCATTATCCTTCTTCTCTCCTTTCCTGTTGCTGTGGTGTTTCCTCCACTGATTTCGCAGAACAGGTGCATTTTCACTCTTCAATGCCTCCGTGAGCGGTTATTATTTCAAGGTGTTGTTTCGAGAAATAAAAATATCTTTCTCGAGTATAACATATTGCAGCATATATACAGGAACTGGAACTTCCCTTTAAGAGTGCTAACAAAATCAGAATGATGCAAGTATTCATGTACAATGAGCTTGTTCAGCGAAACTTTGCATAATATAACTTTTGCGCACGTCCTACAAAGACATATCTCTAGACTTTAACGCATGAGTGTCAGCAGCGAATCCGTAGCACTAAATGACGACAAAATTCACATGCTAAACAGGATGTGATAGCGCAAAGTTTCTCTTGTTTTCATTATTTTTATCCCAAACAACATACTATTCCATTCTGCTCTTGCGCCCTGATTATGAGGTACTGTAAAAAGTATGTGTGATGTTTTTTATTCATTAAATGTCTGGTGATAGTCGGCGTTGGTCTTTTGAAGTTTTCATTTGAGCCTTCGTGTTGCATGCGCAAACGATTCACTATGTAGTCAACCCAACTAGCCCCTCTTATTGTAAATTCTTTTTCAACTACTGCGAAAAAGACACTCAGCAATGTTCTCAAGGCTTGCGTGTAGCATTCTAAATCAGACTTTCATCTGCCAGTAGTCTTTGAATTTTGAGTAGCTACAATACACTTTTTCGGTCACTTAATATGAATCAGGACGTGTTAACGTACAGCTGTGAACTAGGGCAACAGAAGCACAGCTGTGCGTGTTCCTACCACAAATGCATTGCTGTATTCCGAGCAGAAGCACCAGCATCGAAGAGACAAAAGCATAATTGCACCGGCACTGGTGCTGGGACCTTCTCAACTTCAATGCGTCCTTGGATGACAAATTGCATTCCAGACCCAGTGAGCGGAACAAAAGAGGCTGGCCGAGACGAGGAAGTGGAAGCACCCTATTACTGCGCAGAATCATCAGAACGAATCGCTGAGGCGTTAATCCCGGCGAAGCATGGAACTCTGCGTTCCTAGACAGATGATCGCGACGTGCCGTGATAACTCGTGGGGTGGCTTGAGAACGTTTCCTTCCGCTATCGCTATGCTTCATATCAATTTTTCATATTTTCGCTATTACCTATATTTCGAACCCAGTGTTATTCACTCGCGCGAGAGACTCCCAGTTCTTCACATGGAGTAACATAAGCATGCCTACTACAACACTCACCATTTCAAGTATTTCTGTAATAATATTTTAGTGTGCCGCAGTGTGCGTTCAAGTATTAGCCATAAATAACCAAGGTTATGTGCGGTTCTACTACATAAGCGATGTGCTTAAATAGGAGTACCTGAGTGAGTGACCTAACGTTACAGTTTTATATGTACCCCCGTCACACGTGGCAACTTGGGTGTACTTTGAGCAACATTACTTACGCTCACCAAGTGTCATTTCGGTGGTGCGCTGCTTCATGAGAAAGCAAAGTGCACTTTGGAATTTTATGGCAGTGGCCATTGCTTGATTAATAGGGCAACATACATTTGTTGATTTTTTACATTACTTGCTGGTTTAATTACATATTGAGAAGGTGAACATAATTTAGAATAAACGTCGGACGGAAATGAAATAAATGTCACAACCGCGTACCGTCATCAGTTATGGCGAGCCGAGTCAATACATTGCCATATTGAATCGAAAACTGAAATGGCAGACTCCTGTGAGGTAGGCACGCGTAATAGTGACGGGCATTTGAAACGTGATGCGGCGCACTCATTCGCCTGCGAATGATGCCCTGTCATGCGTACATCATGCTGGAGAGTGAAATTGACAGAGGAGTCAAAATTTCTAGATATATTGAGGACGACTACAATTACTAGAATGAGCAAAACTGCTTGGCTTGTCCAAGGTACAAAGAGCTCAGAATAATATCACATCGATCCATTCATTGAACTCAAAATGACGCTAGCGTTACACAGAAGTATGGATCCTCTTATTCACCAGCTCAGGCTAGGCACCGCATGCACAAACATTTTTGCGCAGCATTGGCAGAGCTGAAACTCCCAAATGCGAATGTGGATTTATAGATAAAGACGTATGTCACCTTCTCATAGACTGTCCACACCATGACATGCTGAGACGCCGTCTCAAATGGAAACTGTTGGCATTAGACCACAGACCGTTTAGCATGAAGAAACTTCTGGGCCCGTGGCCAACTGGAGTTTTACAGACACAAGCTTCAAAAGTGGTAACACGTTTCTTACAAGACAGCGGAATTGCTGAGAAGTACTAAGCAATAAAGTACTTTCATTTGTATAACACATGTACCTAATATGTGCAGAATCATATGACACCCATCATATGTGTGTACTGAAGTGAATGACGTGTCGGCTGCTTTGTACACTCAAGCGAATACATCTTCATGAAGACCAGACGTGTGCTCTGCTGTTTTGGGTTGGTTGGATCAAATATTAGGGAGGGACATTATGACTTTTGAACATTTTCTTATTATTGTGTTGCGATGTGTGCGTATGTGTTTTTGCATATATGTGCTCGAGTGATCTATTTTCTTTGCACTGGGTTCGTATGTTTTCTATGAGGACACGTGTACAGCTTTCACTCAAGGGCTGAAGAGTAGCCGGCGCCATACTTGTGCGCCAACATCTCTTTATATATCATATCAATAAAAAAACAGCTACTCGTCAACTCATTCACCATAGCCGCCATCTTGGCTGACAGTGCACCCTCCGTGTGCCCCTCAGTGTGGAGCTTCCAACAGAACAAACGCTGGTTGAAAAACAGGTTGCCTCATTTGACTGAATTCGACGTCAAGGAGGAATCGCGTGCCAATCCAAGTACATTCAGATACCTTGTGGAGTCGCTGGCATTTGATTTCAGCCACTTGAGCACAGAAATGCGCATAGGTATCTCGGTTGAGAAAAGAATTGCCATTGGGCTATATATATATACTGCCTGTGCTCTTTTGCTGAAGACAGGACGATCGCGCTCTTATTTGGTGCAGGCAACTCACTGGTTAATGTGTTGTGGCGGGAGTTTACCACAGCCGTCATAGAGCAGCTGAAATATCCGTGTATTTGCATGGCGTGGTGCGAAGACATGGCCGACCACGCTGGACAATCCTTCACTGTGACCGGATTTCTTCAAGCTGTGGGAGCCCTCGATGGTTGCCATTTTCTTGTATCGCCACCGAAGAAACACGCTACCGACTACAACAAACTGCAGGGGATCGTAGGGTTATTTTAAATTTTTGGCATGATAGTAAATTCTTGTCTACAAAAATGATCAAACGTAGACGTCATTGCAGAAGAACACCATACTTGTGTATTTAGAAGAACATGTTAAATGTTTTTTGACGTCCTCACGAATTTTTCAAGCATTGGTCTTGTCTATGCTATTACTAATCACTTTTTGTGTGAATGTGGTGTTGTATTATATTTTGATCTATGATGTGTGCACTTTGTGTTATGAGGCCAAAAGTAAACCTTACCATACACTTAAGAGAGACATTATGGTAGACAGTGTTCTTGCAATAGTGAAGGATTATTGATAATATGTTTTTCCCCATGCAGGTACAGCACGATACTTCTAGCGCTAGTGGACACACAGATCAAGGTTCACATATCTCCTAGTTGGGAAGTTGGGAAGTGTCATGATGCAAGTGTTTATTCAACCTTGGGGCTAAAAAAGAGTGTGTAGTCTGCACACTTCAAGTTCCCTCAGGCCATGATTGCAGGTGCCCGCGTTGCTCCCATGATACTGTGTGATAGATCGTTTACCTTGACCGCAAACCTTATGAAGCCATTCGCAAATCCTCAAGACGAAACATCAAAATGGGTGTTCAACTACAACCTGTCTAGAAGAAGGAACATTGTAGAGAATGCTTTTGGCAAGTTGAAAGCTCGTTTACGCTTCGTAGCAAAAAGAATGAAGTCTCGCCTGCTAAACTCAAAGCGTGCAATAAGGGCTTCATGCGTTTTGCACATCTGCGTGAATTTCCAGAACTGTGTTCAGCAGCCATGGGAACGGGAAGCTCAACAAATTGCCACTCCCTATGCGCAGCCTTCCCACAACCATAGCATCCTATATTTTTCTTGCCTGCCGGATGAGCGCGAAACGCCCATCATCTATGGCGGTGCCACCTACGTAGCAGGGTAAGGGTTTTTGTACTTGGCCTTTGAGATCATCAACTTTGGCGTTTGCTCATTTCAGAGGCTATGCCTTGTTTCGAAGGGGTTGCCTATTGATTGAGCGCGAAACGCCCGTCATCTATGGCGGCGTTTCTTACGTAGGGTTAATCATAATTAATTATAATTACGTTCACGCCCTTCTAATATTTTTACGTTATTTTGTTGCATATAGGCACCAAATATGTAAAAGCTCATTTGAAGACGACCCTACTTAAGTGGCGCCACCACTTAAGTTCTGGCAATTCTGACAACAACTTGGCAGTTCTGACAACGGCGGCTTCCCAAGTGACCACCGATAATCAAGCAGGCAAGGGAAATCCAGGAGGCTGTGCCTCAGCACACAAGCCAGCACAAACGAAGGCGAGAAAACAAGAATTGCATTCAAACAATTTTTCTCGATACAAGTGTCCCGTCTCTCGTGATCTAGCTCAGACCTCTTCGTTGCAACCGCCTATTTACATTAACGCCTGATGATTGCATTCTGCGACAAGCTGTTCTCTTTCGTACACAATAAAACGTGCATGAAATCGCCTTCGATGTCATTTTTATTTTTATTTTTCGCAATTTCTCTCAGCACGGAGAGCAACTTCTCGTCATTGAAGCTATATATCCTTGAAAATCTTAAGCTGTTCTCTTTCAGTTGTAATTCTCTCTCTTCGTCGTCGTTCCAGAGAGAGACGAAGTTGGCGTTGCTCCTCGGGCAGCTCTGTCAAAGTGCTCATGCAGCAGGTTGCATCTTTCGCTTTTTGTAGCGTTAGCTACACTGGCCTCGCTGAGCCAATTTTGCGTGGCACTGGTCTGCGCCTGCGCCTTGATACTCCGCCGCCGGCGCGCGCGGCTCGTCGCCGGTGCGCGCACAATTCGGTGCGCTGCGCAGATGATCAGTGGTGTCACGCACCGGAGCCGGCACCTCCCTCGCACTCGGCTGCGGTCGCATGCGACTGACCACCGCCGGTGTGCGCTTTCCAGAGGAGTGCCGTCATAGCCTTAGTAGACATATGGACGCCGACGCGCGCGCCTTCCCTTTGCAGTCGCCATCTGACACTGCATAGGAGCCACTTAATAGCGCCTCTGACTGGCGTTTGCCACTTTGGTATAGCCATGGAGGAGGAGAGCGCAAATGCTGCTTAACAGTTCAGTAGAGCGAAGAAGCTTAACTCATCGGATCCCGAAGTAGTTGCCCGGCAGAATAAATATACATGTGCCACATGATACGTATGCCGTGTGTGTGTCTTTGGAACAGCTGTAAGCATGATATCTGGAAAGGTAAGGATAATCAGCTGAACCTTTGCCAACGCTACGTATATCCTGACATAGCTGAGCTAAGCCACTGCCATTTTTTTCACTCTTTTTAAAGCTGTCACTGTCCAACTCAGCTTCACAGCTAAACGCAGCCTCTGTAGTTTCTAACAATGTACTCCTTTGAGCGGAATATGATGGTTCAGGTGTCGCCACGAGAAGAGATGACCGGCTGCCATGAATGAGCTGCTCGTCTTGCACAGCACCCCACACTATTCCGACGAGGATCTGCAGAGCACAAATTTCAAAATTCTGAATAAACAGACAAGTACTAATGAAACGTTCGCTCAATACAAAATGAAAACTATTTGCCTCTTGTTAACTGCTTGAGTACACGTGCACACAGAAAACGTATCATTACATTGGGTGTTTTTAATAAGTGGCACAGTGCATTTAGCATGAAATGGCAAACTTAAGGAAGCTTTGTATCTGTGCCTAAGTTTTGGGAAACAGGGTGAATATACCCATTTAATTACTACATATATAGAAACAAAAGTTGACAACGGAGCGAAGAAAGTACTAGTGCTCATTGATTCTTCGCAGCTGGAACCTATACGTTGACAGATGGAAAAGCTTCATTTGCATATCCCAGCGTATTACGAGCCCAGCTGCTTGGTTATGGTAATGCAGTTTACATATCCCTATCGAAAAAATTGCCATGGTGGATACTGGAAAACATGGTGGGCGTAGTGGAAATAATAGTGGGCATGGTGGAAATAATAGTGGGCATGGTGGAAATTATGATGGCTATGGTGGGACGTAGTGGAAAAT